>JAJOOS010001016.1:0-30775 GCA_029582725.1 Solanum chiquidenum | reverse complement strand
AATGACGGTCCGTGCTGGTCGACCGTAGTTTGTGTCAGAGGCTGGGCAAAGGAGGTCTTGATCCACGGACACAGACCACGGACCATGGTCTGATCTACGGACCGTAGGTCTGTCCGTGGGTCGAGACTTAGTCGATTTTTCTGAGCTGGTTAGGGGAGGGGTTGCAGTGGTGAACCACGGAACACCAGCACGGGCCGTGGTCTGACCTACGGTCCGTGGATGGTGACCGTAAGTTGCACCTGCAACTTCTCAAAATCTGCATTTTTGGTCTATTTCAGATACGGGGTGTTACATTCATTATCGACGTTTCAAGAGAAGTTTCCTTTTGTTTGTGGAACATAGTTTATTGAAATTCTACCCAAGAAGGTAGAAGTTTATCTACTATGCAACAAACAATAAGATTATCTCCAATTTTGACCTCCTCGAACCTCAGCTCTCCAACAATCATTATAAAGTCTTGAGCGTGGTCTACCACTAATTTGTCGTTCACCATTTGGAAACAAAAAAATCTACTAGCCGCATATTTTTTCACTTCACCCTCTTTGGTATCATACTTACTCAACAATGCTTTCCAAATTTTCTTTCCACTAGAGTAAGTTCTATCATAATGATCATAAAAATCATCAAATAGACAATTAAGAATATAATACCGACACTTATTTCTCTAGGTGAGAAATAGTTTCATCATCATTCATAGAGGTGATGCTACTTTATTAGGATTCTTCTCAGTTCACATATAAGAAACATTGAAAATACTTAAGTAGAAAAATACTTTACCCTTCAATCTCTTGAAATGATTACCATTGAATCGAAATGACTTCTTAAGATCTCACATCTTCACATCCGCGGTTTTTTCTTCTTTTTTGGTACTAAAAGATACTTATATTAATATGTTAATATGTGTAATTACACGGGAATAGAAGAGTTGTAAGCCTGCTAGAGTAGTTCTGGGATGATACAATGTCATTATAGCTATTACAATTAGTAGAAGTGGAGTTAGAGCTTTGTGGTCTAGCAAAAAGAGTTCCTCCCTTGTCTGCGTCTAACTTTTCCGAAACAAACACTGGTGGAACTTCTAGGCAAAAACCTGAATTTTCCTGATTAATCTGCAATCCCTTCTTAGCAAGTGCATCTTCCACTCTGTTAGCTTCCCTAAACGTGTGGTGGACTGGGGGGCTCCCCAGATGGGTCAGCAGATCCCTGCAATCAGACAACATGTTGGTATAAGATGGGTGATCATTTTCGATAAATCGGACAACTTGTTAAGAATTTATATATTGAGGATGTTGTTAATATCCCTTTGGGGTTCGGTTTCCATATAGATGTATCTTCTTTATTATGTGTAAGGTACGTACAGTTTAGCAAAAGTAGGATCTCTTTTGGGAATTCAAAGGATATTGATTGAAGGTTCATGTAGTTGTTTCCCTGAGCAATTTCCGCTACTTTCATGTCTTGTTCTTCCATTTTTAGAGGTCCTTAGATTTACTCCCTTAATGTCTTTCCATTTGGCATCCAGTTATCGAACCATAGGGAGGTTGAGTTACCATTTCCCAGTACCCATTATATACCTTCTCTGCATATGTCCCATCCTACTGTAAGGTCCTTCCATATTTTGCTATGTGATTTGGAAGCTTTAGTGTTTCTTTCGAGTTTTCCATTTTCTGAGTATATTTTAAGTAGGATTGAGGCCCATAGAGAGTTTGGGTTTTTAAAAGCTCTCCAGGCGAGTTTTGCCAGAAGAGCTTTGTTTATAACACTTGATTTTTGTACTCCTAGTCCCCCATCATGCTTCTTAGAAGTCACTACTTCCCAACTTACCATGTGGAGCTTCCTTTTTTCTTTAGTTGATCCCCATATGAAGTTCCGTTGTATTTGGTCTATTTTCTGTGTGTTTGTTACATCCGCGGTTTTTTCAATTTTAGCCATTTTGTGTCTGCCGAAAATTGTTATTAAAATTACAATTACAAATTACAATTGAAAAATAAAATGAAGAAATAAAAATCTCTTTTGGCTGAGCCGCGAATATCTCGCTCTCTATAAGGAGATTCAAGCCCACTGAAGTAAATATTTTTCACCGGTCAAGTAGTAGTCTTCTTGACTTGTCCCCTCCAGGATACAACAGCTTAAGCACAGAGTATAACTCAACAAACTGTGGACAAGAGTTGAGTCTAAAGCTCAACAAAAAGAACACCTCCCTTCAACTAATAAGAACTCTTATTTTGACTAACTTTATGCACTCTATATTTTTTTGTGTACCATAACAAATGAAGACCACTACTATTTATAGTTGAGGAAGTCTTCCTAGCAATAAAAAGGAAGATAATAGGGTAGTAAATAGTGAAGATAAATGACCTAGAGGTTAAATATGTTACAAGGAATAATAGAGGAATAAATAGTGAAATAAATTGAAGGCAACTAATGCCACAATGTACAAATGAAGAGTTATACAATCACTAGAATTCATAACGTTCACTGAACGTTTATCAGCATGAAGAATGACAATGAAACAAAATAATAATTGGCATTACTCAGCCACTGACATCAATGACCAAAGTAGCACTTAAGGAGAATTGTCGATGTGGATGCATACTTCTATAGTATTAAAATTCCCACACAAACATAAAGTTATTACAAAAATTTATCCAAGGCAATGTTAAAGTTACAAGTAGTAAGTTTTAGGAAATGTTAAAGTTTTGAGTTCCCAACATATTTGTTTCTTCATAATAGGATTAGTAAAACAAATACATCTAGAGTCAACTTAATTTACCAAACTTTTGTTGGCTATTATTTGCTTTGAGTTTCTTACCATAAATAGGCTTTTCTTTTCATAAAAGGAAAACATAATGTCTCCATATTTGGCTAGTCCTTTTTTGTAGAAAAATGTTTAGGACTCTATATATAGAAGTTCTTTCCTTCTAAATTAATTAGCATTGTAGTCCTAGGGGATTTGAGAGTTTTGGTTAGGAGGATAATTTGTGGGACACAAGTGATAAATTATCACTTGTGTGAACCTCCCATGTATTTTGAGTGAATTAGATGAGGTTATTTCTCTCTACATTTTGTACTCTCATGTTTATATGGTGGATTGTTCATCTCATTTGTGGATGTAGGTCGGTTGACCCAACCACATTAAATCTTTCTGCCTTTTGGTATATTTCTCATTTGTCTTCTTACTCGCGGTCCTTCGAGGTTTGCTTTGTTCGCTTCCACATGACACACCTAATTATTTTCGATCCTAACAACTTTGAGATAATATAATCAAAAGTGTAATTATGACAACCATAGCCTCCAAGAAAGAAAAGAGAATGTGAAAGGAATTCTATGATGTCATACTTTGTTTACAAATAAAGATCCTTACTTTTGTTGACTTATAAATCAAAATGATAGACACGTTCTATTACTAATATTGGGAATTCCATAAAGATCGTGACTTATATCATATCATATTGATTCATACTATTCTCTTTAAGGTTCTAATAACATTGGTCAGGCAAGTCAAGGCTTCCTATTCTAATGCCCCTAATGTGATGATAAACACTATCTGGCAAATACTCTACGAGCCAAATGATACATCCTAGTCTAATTGTCCCACCAAAAACTAGTAAAGGGTAAAATTTTCCATAGAATGTCAGGCTCAACTTTACTTTCCACAAAAGTTAGCAAAGTTAATGCTAAAGGAGCCTTGAGGGAGGTAATATACTCAAAATTACATCTATAAGAAAAAAAAAGATTCGGTCCTCGGAACATGAGGACTCACCACTACTAAGTATAGCCAAAGTGACTTCTAGCCATAGGGATGAGAAATTGGAACGTCGGACCCTACATTTGAGATACAATGTAGGCAAGAGTGTGTGTTAGTACAAAGTTGTATCAAGTATGATAGCAATGCATAGAGATATAAATTAATGCTAAAAAGGACCTTTCATGTCATGCAAAGACCAAGTTAAAACCATAAGAAAAAGGTTATAAAATATCATAATAATCATGGTCAAATGCAAGTTAAACCCATCTTTGAACACTCGTGAAATACTTCTTGAAGTAACCTTATTAGTTTATCATTATTCTTGTCGTGTGAAATTAGCCTTAACTCACATAGAGACCATGTGAGCTATAACATAGAATCCGATGTTTACCCCATACCGAAAAGAGGTGTTCTCACATGCCTAGGTAAAACTCATGAACTTCTAGCTTATGTGGATCAACTGTCTAATGTCTATTTAAGTCAACCTATGATGGCACATAGTTTATGGTACACGAGTAATCGCCACACGTCCACTCGGTTCTAAGAATAATTCCAACGGAAGAGTCATCAATAATATTCATCTTATCTTTCAGGGACATGGGTAATCGCCTCTTGTCTGTTGATTAGAGGACATGGGCAATCGCCGCTTGCCTCATCATTAGACTAGCTCCTTAACTTTGATTCATTTTAGGTGAGAAGACCTTCCTACCATAGAATCCTTTATGTGAGAAAACCTTTCACATTCATGTATTGAGTAGTTATGTGAGAAAACCTTTCACAACGATCAACAACAACTTTTATGTTTTACTCTCAAAGAGACTTCTATCATATTTCATCAATTTCATAAGAAAATGCATATTTCCATAATTCTCCTTTGATAACTCAAAACCCAGATTCAATCATCATAATCCAGAAAACAATGGTTAAGCATGGGTTAATGGGGCTTCATCTTAAAATCGTGGAATTTTTTCAATTCATGCATAATAGTTCATAAAACAATCAATCATATCATTATTGAAAGGAACCCATGATATGGAAGAAAACCTTGATTTCAATTGGAGATTTCTAACTTCAAAATTAGGGAATTTTTGGAACTTTATAGAGGAAAGAGCTCCATAGATGGATGCCACATGTGCACGCCAAGCGGACCCCACCTGCACATAAACGACTACGAAAAAGGGTCAAAACTATCCTTAAACTATTCAAAATAGCTTAAATATACCCATAAACTGTATTTCAGCTCAAAAATGCCCTCCCGTCTAACTATTAGACCATAATTGCCCTTTTGTTTAATGGAAGCATCCATGTGTGTGCTAATATGCCACATGGACACCACATGTGCATGCCAAATACACCCCACTTCCACATAGATGACTTAAATCCTTAATTTCTCTATTTTCCCCTCATTTCATCCTGAAAAGTATATATTGAACCCAAAATAGAAAAAAACATTTGCGAAAACTTGTATATGTAATCGAATGAAGTAGAGAAATTGCAATTTGATAACCATTTCAAATATAATAAAAGAAATGATCTAATGCATAATCTAAACACACTCATTTTAATTAATCAAGTAACACTACTTTATTATTTTAATATCTCTTAATAAATTAATTTTGTTTAAACAAATCTTAAGGAAACTTTCTTGTTGATTCAACTCACAACCATGGCGCAAAATAGCAGCTGTCGTAAGAAATCTAATAGACTTATCACCAGAAATCCAGGCACAGGGAAGACGACTATGGTGGCTTCCCTAGCGGAGGTGACCGAGCTCCGGCACATCAATGTCAGCAATTTTGCTAATGAGAAAAACTTGACGAACAATTGGGATGACACCTTCGATTGCTACTACATCAACGAATTCCTAATATGTCTTTATAGATTTCTTAATTATTATTTTTTACCAATTACCCTATTTTTGTTCATGTTTTGATCTTTTGTGGTCCCTAATCTAGTAGATACTCTAAATGATTGTTAAGGAAGTTTTAGATTTTATGGAAAGTTAAAGAAGCATTCAATATAATAGATTATTTAAGGATTAGATAGCAGAATTAATTTGAATTTTGTTTTAAGTTGTGATCTTCAAAGTACAACATATTAGTATCGGAATAAAATAGAAATGAATTGAGTCAATGTATATTGTATATTCATATAGATATACCCAAATAAGGAAATGATCAAATGAGGGGGAAAAGAGTGAAATTAGGGCTTTAAGTCGTCTATGTGGAGGTGGGTGTGTTTGGCGTGCAAGTGGAGTCCATGTGGCATTTTAGCACACACATGGATGTTTTTTGTTAAACAGAAAGGCAAGTGTGGTGCAATAGTTAGTCTAGAAGAGCGTTCTTTAGCCGAAATATAGTTTAAGGGTAGTTTTGACCCTTTTTCGCAGTCGTCTATGTGGAGGTGGGGTCTGTTTGGCATGCACATGTGGCATTCATGTGGCGCCCATGTGGAATTTAACACACACATGGATACTTTCATTAACTAGAATTGTAGGTGTGACCCAATAGTTTGATGGGAAGGGTATTTTTGAGATGAAATACAGTTTAAGGGTATATTTAAACTATATCAGATAGTTTAAGGGTAGTTTTGACCTTTTTTCATTTTAAAAAAAAAAAGAAAAAGGAAAATATTATTCAAGCCCAAAAAGGGTCTACTTTTAAGCGGTTTTTCACCTACTTTTTCTGATTCCTACGATTTTTCTGGAAAAATCATCCTCATAACTGAAAATCTTCATTCTTGCTCATTGCCTCCATTATTATTCCCTTCTTTTTTAATTTTCGTAAAAATTACTTCCCCACAATTTTTACTAGCTTGAAACGGTTACAAATTCCACTCAATACCTCATTAGTAGATAGATTCCATAGTTTAGAATCCATACTAATACATTACTTCATTTCAGAGCTAGTACATTATCTATTACATTCGATTTCATTTATTGACATTTTTGTTTGGAGGTTTTCTTACCCGTCCTTGCCCAGTTATAGACCGACACCATAATCTAGGATCGATCATTGTAGTTTATAATAAAATTAGTTACGGTAACTATTATTAATGGTGATTATATGGGTGCCTGTTGTAGGAGACTCCTAAAAGTCCGATTTGTAAATCATGTGACAACGACAATCACATTTCGTCGCAATGGTTCATACATGACATGGTTCAAATCGTAATTAAGGTGCAGGAAATTAGCTTGCGAGCCAAGCAAAGTTGTGATTATCTATCTAATGAATGAAAGGAAAAAAATACATCCGACATTCATAAAAAAGGATAATCAAGTATCCTTGTATATATTAGATGTCACTGCCGATAAAAGTAGACCAATATTGAGAATAAATATCGTCGTGAGGTCTATGATACCCCCGTCACCACATCCTACAATCGATTACGAAGATTCCGTTTAAGATGAAAGCTTGGGTGACCATTAATATGGATGATCATCCCAATGAAATCGGAAGATCCTAAATCGTTTAAAATAAGGAACGGAAGTGTGGGTCGGGATCATAACCCAACAACAGTTTCTCTGATGAAACTAATTTCAAAATAGAAGAAACATTAGATGTCCACCTCCTTGCGTACTCAAAATCAATTAATGTTGTCCTTGTAGAGTTTGAATAGTGTGTACCACAAGAATTATTAGATGTGAATATTCATTCACTGATACCAAGCTCGGAAGAAAGAAAAGAAAATGTTTTAAAGATATCGGTGAGACGCTGAGGACTAAGAGAAGGAATAAGTGTTTACTCTCTAATAGATCCGGACACAAGAGAACCACATGTAATAATAATAAATCCTAGATAGACTTGTCCCACTCTGTTTTGGTAACTCAAGGTAATTTATGTAATTTGAAACTGTGCAATTTGGTATAATTAGTGGCATGTCAATTTTATCGGTTTTACTCCCTTTCTATAATTAATAGACTAAAATATATTGTGCATTTTGTCTATTTGATTATGTAATACTTACTACATAATGTATTGAAAGTTTCTATACGATTAGATGAATTGATACTAAACTGGCACGCTCCGAGCCTACACCTCGGACGTGGCCGGCACTCGAGAACCATCACTATTCCCCAAGCAAACTCTTGTCTTGGCTCACTACTCAGCGGAAAACTTACTCAACAAAACAAGAACTTCAATTGCTAAGATTTAACTCATAAGGTCTTAACAACAACTTAACTCAAAGTATGTCTGGAAATACTCAAATAACATAAGAAACCAACTTAGAGTGTCAAAACATCCCAAGGTAAATAGGGAGAAACTCCTCAACTACTACTATCTATGAAGCCTCTAAATACTATGGTAGATTTCGGGACAAGACCCACGACAACTTAACAAAAACTGAAATATAGATGTGGAACCCTCCGGAAAGCAAGAAGGCTCACCAAATCTTACTAGAATGTAAATGGTATCAATGAAGCGCCTGTTGATGACCTTGAATACCTATATTTGTATCATAAAAATATGCAGGTCGAATGACGACAATACATTAAATGCACTAGCATGTAAGGGGAAATTGAAACCAGTAGATAACTGAAATTACAAGGCTGCAAGGAATACTCACCTCAACCCAACTAAATGCAAAGCAACAATTATATATTCAATATTTAAACTATTATAAAATAGGAGATAAAACTCAATAAATGTATAAAATACAATACTATACTCTTTATTGTTATTTGAGAGATTCTCTAACTCACAACCATCACTATGAGCTACGTGATGATACGTCATCTCGCCAACGCTGCCAGATATGTCATATACCTTGTCGGGACAAAGAAAACCTCAACTATGTGGATCCACTATGCTATGCTTAAAATCAATAAGGAATCGTCTAAAAAGTATGGTCCTTTACCCATGTTGGCATACATGGTTTATGAGAATTTTGCGGTGTTTGAACTCATCCCCATGTCGATGCTCAATACTACTCCCAATAATATATACTCATGCTCAAATGTATAAATCATAACTCTTTTCTCAATTTGAGGTAATTATTCAAAAGATCCTCTTAAAAGAGGTTGAACTCTGAAAACATCTCTGAACTCATAACTCATTTAAAAATAGATGTTTCTCTCTTTGAAGATGTAAAAGTGATACATTTGGGAATACTTAGTTCCACTATACTTATTTTTGAAATATGAAACACAACGATCCTTATTCTTATACTCATTTACTCAAGACTTAGCTCAAATCTTTAGTTAATTGCAAAAGGATTCTCAAATTTGACTCAAAAGGAACTCTTGAACTTTCCTCTTAACTTTACATTAATTTGAAATGTAAATTAAGATATGTGATTAGGATATGCAGGATCTCTCAAGGATTAATGAAGACTTTAAGATGGAATATCAAGAAGAGAACATAGCTACGATTCGAGGGAACACACGGAAAGAAGGACGGAAGAATAAGTGACCTGGCGCACAGAGTGGCGCAGGCGCCAGCCCCTAAACTACTGGCAGCAGTTTGGGACGGTGCACCAGGACAGTCCCCAAACTACTTAATAGTAGTCTGGGAGCCTTAGTGGTGCACACTGCCCCACACCCATGCCAAGAAAACCGATGAATTTTCTTGCAAAATTTCAGGCCCTACCTCATATAGAATCGAACGATTTGTTCCAAACACTCTTTATTTCATAAACTCAACACAAAATCAATGAAATCCCATAGAAAATCTATCAAGAAACAACACTCATTCGCAAAATTCTCACCTCAAAAACTCAAAACCTCCATTGTTAAAGAATGGAGTTAAAACTCAAGAACTTCTCAAGAATCTCAACACAAACGATTTCAAGAACGAATTCATGGATGAAATTACATGCAGGGCGTGAGGGAAAATAAACCCAACACTGTGAGAAGATTACATACCTCTAAAGAAAGCTTGTTCTTGGAGTCATCCTCAGTTCTTGAAAGAACGCTTGAAACCCTTCGCCTTTCTCCTCTAGAACTTGCTCTAAAATCCCTATGCGTTTTGGAATATGGAATAGTGATCTTATTTTTATTAGACCCTTAACTTACATGTGAAAAAAACGTTTTAGACTTAGTGGGGTAAGGAAAAGAACAAAATACCCCTTTCCTTTAAAGGATGAAAAGCCTTACTAGAGAGGCTTCACTCAAATAGCCATCACTTTTCACTCCGAGCTTGGAATTTAGCAAACTTGGCAGCGTTGGAAAGCGGACTCAATGACCTTAGATTTGATACCTGATGTGTCACGTAACTCTATATGTTCTAAAAGATATGATCGTTTGAAGTTTACCCGAAACCAAAAACTGATCGATGTATGAGGTATTACATAAACAAATTTAATGGTCTACGAGATCTATGCTTGATTGAGACCATTATTATCAAAAAAGGAAAAAATTAATTCAAAATAAATTATTGGAATTTAAACAACGAAATGAGCTTAAACAAGTCATAAAATCAAATATAAAAGTTCACACATTGGGGATGATGATTAGAGATGTGTGAGGATGAGTAGTGGTTATACAATCAACATTATCATAGTAATGTTGATCAAACACAAGTATGTTATGAGGATTTCTTTTGTTCAACCACAATTCATTCTCATCCATCTGTGGTTACTATACCTAATTATGCGGATTCGTATATGATCATATGATTTTTTTAAACCCATTTAATTGTGTAAATTTCAATACTTTATTTTTTATTTAATTAACCATTCACTTTTTAAAAAAAATTCTAGTTACAGTCTATACATGTGCATCATAATCTAGTAAGTTTATTATGGATGAAGGTCTTAGTATAGGCTAGACTATGCTTAGTTTGTTACTCGACTTCTTATAGTCAAGTCTATCCTAAGACCTTCATCCATAATAAACTTACTAGGTCAGGATACATATGTATAGACCATAACAAGTAGAATTTTAAAAAGAGAATAATTAATTAATAAAAAAATAAAATATTGAAATTTATACAATTAAGTGAGTTTAAACAAGTCATATAATCATATAAGAGTGCACATAAATTGAAGATAACAATCAAAAATGTATGAGGATATATGTGCTTGAACAAATGAAATCCTCACAAAACATATTTGTACTTTAGTACACATTATTTTGAGGATGTTAATTGTATAACCACTTTCCATCCTCACACATCTCTGATCGTCGTTCCCAATTTACGTGGACTCTTATATGATCATATGATTTTTTTAAGTTCACTTAGTTGTGTAAAATTTCAATAATTTTTGAAAAAAGTTAATTATTTCCTTTTTTGATAATATGCTAGTAAGAGCTATAAACTCATACAGTCCAGTATTGATAAAGCGTGTAATTTAGAATTTATAGTGAATTCAGTTGAAAGTCCTCAATATAATCTAATTTATGTAGTTATTTACTTTTTTATTATATACTAATATTTTTTTAATCATTGCACCAACCTGCATATACCTTACAAATGATAAACTGGCAATCTATATGATCCATCATTTACCAAGGCACATGAGAAATAATTGATTATATTTATTGATGTACAATACTAACAAAATTTAAATATCCTTTATTTACAACGGTAATAAAGTACTACTCAAATTACACTCAATCATAATATCTGACTTTTTATATAAAAAAAGAAGGCAATCCTTGTTTTAACTCCCTTATTTATTGACTTCATTTTTTATTCAATTTAAAATAACTACAATGTCTCAGGCACCTCAAATATCCAATGCAAAAAAATATTGTTCCGTCTAAGTAAATGAGGAATGGGTTGCCTTCCATTTTGTTGTCTTTCCATCTAAATAAATAAGGAATTCGCAAAGGAGAACATAAAGACTTCACGAAATTCTTTTTTATATAAAAAAGAAGGTAATCTTTGTTGTAAGTGCCTCATTTTATTGACTTCACTTTTTATTGAATTTAAATAACTACAGTGTCTCAAGCATCTCAAACATTCAATGCAAAAAAGTTATTGCTCCATCTAAGTAAATGAGGAATGTGTTGCCTTCCGTTATGTGTATTCTGTTATGTTGTCGGTCCATCTAAGTAAACGAGGATTGTGCAATGGAGAATCTAAAGACTTTTTCGGCATACTTTTCAAGATGATTAAAGGTCTCATATATCAAACCCTGCAATCAATAGAAGAAAAAATAAATTTATAGAGTCTATGTATTACTACATTAACATATAAGAGTTTATAATAAATCGATAACATGATAGATAATAAGTACCAGAAATGCTAGAAAAAATTGTATAAAGTGTACAAGGCAATATTCTTCTTATTAAAAGTTTTTTTTCTAGTTTGTTCAAATCATATCTTCTTTTTCAAAAACTCTATGCTAGCCCAAACAACTCTTTTACTAATGGATAATTCTTGAAGAAATTTAAACCAACTACTATTTTGATTTGGTTTGAATCCACATTCTTCGACAAATTCTTGTCAGCAGCACCTAGTGAACGAACAAAACTAAAACACACTTCAACTTTTGCTCCTTTCTTAATTGATTACATTTGATCAAGCATCTCAACCTTTCAATAGCGATGTTCTTGTTCTTGGTCAACTTGAAATAAAAAATTCCACAATATTGAAGGTCTTTGCTCGTTTTTTATTCACGGGGTATGCTAACAATTCAACCATGTAATCAAAGGAAATATCATTAAGTTGAAACAAGTTGGTTTATTGTTCACATAGAACTAGATGTCATGTAACTTTTTTTATTCATCGCTCATCGTAACAACATATAACAGATCATTTAGTTATTGAATTTAAAATGTTTCAGCAAAAGTCTCAAGTGTTCAATACAGATTTGCTTGAATCAGCATAGAGCTTTTGATCAATTATAATTTTTCTAAAGTGATCATGGTAAACCACTATCCTTACTCTTACAAAAAAAAATCTAAAGTGATCAACTTCTTCAGCTTTACGTTTCTTACTGCTGCAAGCACTAGAAACAAATTCTTTAATAATTTTCTATCTTTACCCATACTGTAAAATCAGTAAGCAAAAACAAATTTTTAATGATCAATCTATTAACTGAAACACAAAAGAACTCTATGAAACAAGCAAAACAAGTAGCAGTAATTCTAGAAAGGGAGAATTCAAAAGAGAGCAACCAGAGCATCCGGAAAGATAACTCAACGAACTCTGGCCAATAGTTGAATCCAAAGCTCCACAAAAAGAACACTTCCCTTCAACTTATAAGAACTTTCTTTTTTATTAACTTTATGTACTCTATAGTTTTGTATGTACCAAAATAAATAAAGACCACCACTATTTATAGTTGAGAAAATCTTCCTAGCAATAAATAAGAAGATAATGGTGTAGTAAATAGTGAAGATAAATAACCTAGAGGTTACATATGTTATAAGGAATAACGAAGGAATAAAGAATGAAACAAATTGAGGGTAACTAATGCCACAATGTACAAATGAAGAGTTGCACAGTCACTATAATTCACAACGTTCACTGGACCGTTTATCACCATGGAGATTGACAATAACACCAAATAATAATTTGCATTACTCAGCCACTGACATCAATATCCAAAGTAGCACTTAAGGAGAATCAGGTGACCAGCAATTAATAGAGGAAGTAATACCTTAGAGGCAGCTTCAACGGACAGAAACAAAATTGTCAATATGGATGCATACTTCTATAATATTAAAAATCCAAAAGGCTAGACAACCTCAATTTCGCTTAGACTTCTCAAATTTGGCTTTTGACCTTTCCACAATTCAAAACATGTCAATTTAGACTTTTTATGAGGCACACAATTCAGCAGATAACAAGCAGTCAAAATAGCCTCACCCCATAAATTCAAAGGTGAATGTGACTCAATAAGCATGAAATTAGTCAATTCATCCAAAGTTCTATTTTTCCTTTCCCCTACACCATTAGATGAATGAGAATAAGGAGGAGTATTTTCATGAATTATTCCCAATAATCTACCAAAAGAATTAAGCTCATTTGACTCATATTCACGGCCTCTATCAATTCTAATTCTTTTTATTTTTCTTTCAAACTAATTTTTAACCTAATGGAGATAAGTTTTAATTTTTTTAAAAACATCACTTTTATTTTTCAGCAAGAAAATATACGTAAACTTAGGAAAATCATTACTTAAAGTGATAAAATATCTATTACCTCCACGAGTTAAACTTTCTCCAAGTTCACAATATCAGTATGAACTAAATCTAATCAATCTATTTTTCTTTCAACTTGAAAATGAGGCATTTTTGTGATTTTGGCTTAACTAGAAGCCTCACATTTTTCAAAATTATTTTTAATCGTTGGGATTAATTCTAAAGTACTCATGATTCCAACATAACGATCATTAAGATGACACAAACGAACATGCCAAAAATTAGTAGAAGAAAACATATAAACAAAAGTAGAAAGCTTATTCATTTCAACATTCAGTTTGAACACTCCATCACAAACATACACCTTTCCCACAAAAGTACCTTTTTTCACAATTATATATTAATTAGATTCAGCAATTTGTATAAAGCGTGCTTTATTAAGAAGAAAACTAAACATCAATTTTTTTCTCATGGAAGAAGTATAAAGTACATATTTCAAAGTTAACAACCTTTCAGAGGAAAAAAACAATTTGACATCTCCCGTCCCAAGCACTTGAGTAGTGTGTAAATCACCATGTATGATGGTTTTGAGATCCTCAAAATGACTACATTTTTAAACAAATCTTTATCATAACATACATGACGGTGTGCACCACAAGTAGTCCATCATCCATCAACACTCTCAATCATGATTATGTCTGTAACAAGCGCCACAAAGAGTTCTTCGATAACATTTGCCTGAGGTGTAGGACCGCATTTTCAGAATATGCACAATCAATCTATATGCCCACTCTTGCACTAGAGAAAGCACGGTCCCTTATCTTGAACATGTTGATTTTGTTCTTGGTTAGTTTCACCGTTGTTTTTCTTGGGAGGTCAACTATTAGGTTTTTTGAATTTTTTATTCTTAGGCTTTATAGAAGTATTTTTGTGAGATTTATGAGTAGTATTATCTGAAGTAATTGAATTTACCTTCGTTGTGATGTTGCTGTCTTCTGATTGTAAAAGTACATCTTCACTCCTTGCCTCTTTATCCATGCAGATTTTCATTTTCAACGTTTCAAGAGAAGTTTCGTTTTGTTTGTGGCATATAGTTTTTTGAAATTCCATCCAAGAAGGTGGAAGTTTATCTACTATGCAACAAACAATAAGGTTATCTCCAATTTTGACCTCCTCGGACCTAAGCTCTCCAATAATCATTATAAAGTCTTGAGCTTGGTCTACCACTAATTTGTGGTTCACCAATTGGAAACAAAATAATCTACTAGCCGCATATTTTTTCACTCCAGCCTCTTTGGTATCATACTTACTCAACAATGCTTTCCAAATTTTCTTTCCACTAGAGTAAGCTCTATCATAATGATCATAAAAAATATCAGATATACAATTAAGAATATAATATCGACACTTATTTCTCTAGATGAGAACTAGTTTCATCATTATTCATAGAGGTGATGTCTACTTTATTAGGATTCTTCTCAGTTAACACATAAGAAACATTGAAAATACTTAAGTAGAAAAATACTTTACCCTTTCATCTCTTGAAATGATTACCATTGAATCGAAATGACTTCTTAAGATCTCAAATCTTAACATCCGTGGATTTTTCAATTGTAGCCATTTTGACTCTCATTAAAATTGTTATTAAAATTACAAAATACAAATCACAATTGAAAAATAAAATGAAGAAATAAAAATCTCTTCTGGCGCAGGCCCGAATATCTCACTCTCTATAAGGAGATTCAAGTCCAGTGCAACAAATATTTTTCACTAATCAAGTAGTAGTCCTTCTTGACTTGTCCCCTCCAGAATACAACAGCCTAAACAAAAAGTATAACTCAACAAACTCTAGACAAGAGTTGAGTCTAAAACTCAACAAAAAGAACACCTCCCTTCAACTAATAAGAACTCTTTTTTTGACTAACTTTATGTACTCTATATTTTTTGTGTACCTAAACAAATGAAGACCGCTACTATGTATAGTTGAGGAAGTCTTTCTAGCAATGAATATGAAGATAATGTGGTAGTAAATAGTGAAGATAAATGACCTAGAGGTTACATATGTTACAAGGAATAATAGAGGAATAAAGAATGAAATAAATTGAGGGAAACTAATGCCACAATGTACAAATGAAGAGCTGCACAATCACTATAATTCACAACGTTCACTTGAACGTTTATCAGCATGAAGAATGACAATGAAACAAAATAATAATTGGCATTACTCAACCATTGACATCAATGACGAAAGAAGCACTTAAGGAGAATCAGGTGACCAGCAATGAACAGAGGAAGTAATGCCTTAGATACAGCTTTTGTAACATCTCTCAATTTGAAATAACTAGGAAGAATCTAATAATTAGAAATAGTCATTTTTTGAAAGAATGAAAATCTAGAAATTTTGTTAAGTTAGAATAAGTTGAGTTTTGGCCAACTTCAAATGGGGGCATATCTTGTAGATCAAGGTGAGTTAGAGGTAGTTATAGATATGGTAGGAAAGGTCTTGTAATGATATTTTCAATGCCACTGAGTTTGCATGGTTCTGAGTTCGTATGAGTGAGTTATGCTCTTTGGAAGTTGGGCTGTTGGAATAAGGAAAATCCAATCCGAATTTTGAAAGGGTAGTTTGGTCTTTTCCTTGCCCAATTATTTTATTTATTTTTTGGTAATTAAGTTAGGGTCTAATCAGAATGAAATCATTTTACGCTTTTACCAAAATATGCTAGGGGTTGGAGAAAAGAGAAAAGAAGAGGACAAAGGAGAACAAAAGCAAGATTCGTCAAGATCGTCGAGTTTAGCTTGTGGATTTCATCGGGGGTGATCCCAACAAGGTATGTGAGATCACATAGCATTGGGTTAGTTCACCCACGCGCCCAACTTGATTCAATTTCAGCAAAGTATTTTGATTTGAAAGTAAATCCCTTGAATTCTTGACGAAGTTCGTTTGAATCCTTGTGAGTTGCGTCGTTCGAGTTTTCTTGAGATTGATTCACGTTTTTAGTTGTGTTGTCGAGTAGAATCAGATGTTATTTAAGAGTATAGATGATTCTAAGTGTTTGGGGAAAGAACCAATGGAGTTTAGAGGGTTTAGAGCTAGAAAACGAAGAAGAAATTTCGTCGGGCAAATCTGGGCAGTGCCTCCGCGTCGCGGACCTGCTCCCCAGATTGGGAAAAATTGCTTTGCGTCGCGGAGCGGTCATGGAACGTTCTTCCTCAAAAGTTTTTTTTGAACCAAAAATTTAAATACTGCTCTGCGTCGCAGACCCACACTCAGACTGTGATTTCTGGATCTTTTGTCATGTTTAGCTATCTAAAATCATTCCTAAACATCATGGATCTTTCGTATCACAAATCATAAACCTTGAATCCATAATTCAATTCAAGAGAAGTTAAGAGTCATGTCAAGAGAAGTTAAGAGTCAAGTCATGAGAAGTTAAGAGTCAAGTCAAGAGAAGTCAACAATCAAGTTAAGAGAAGTTCATAAAGTTTTCCAAAAGTCTTATACAAATGTTTTAACTTTGTTTTAAGACTTGATTTTTGAGTTGAGTAAACCGTAATGTTTGAAGTGCATTTCTTCAAATGAGAATATCGGGACTATGTATTCCCAAAGAGTAAATGTTTTCACATTTAAACAAGAAAGGAAACTGAGATTTCCAAAAAAGCCTTTGAGCTAGTTTTCAGTAAAGAGTAAGAGTAAAGTTCATTCTTCAAAGATTATACGGGAACTAAGTATTCCGAAGAGTTAAAATGTTTTTACATTTGAGCAAGAAAGGAAACTGAGATTTCCACAAGAGATTTTAAGCTAAGTTTTTTGAGTAATTATCTCAAACCAAAGAAATAGTTTTATTTTTACAAACATATGAGCTAAAGTATATTTTGGGAGAAGTATTGAGCATCGTTATGGGGACGAGCTTGAGTTTAGATAACTCACGTCTCCATAAACCATGTATCCATCATGGGTAGTAAAGGATCATAATTTTTAGATGACTCCTTAAGATGCTTTTAGCCTAAGCTAGTGGATCCACTAAGTTTAGTAGTTCTATATGACGGCAAAGTATAGGACAGTTTTGGCAGCGTGGGTAAGAAGATGTATCACCACTTAGGTTCATAGTGGTTGTTGTCGATTAGAGAATCTCCCACATAAACTATATTACTTTATTATATGAGTAAAGTTGAGTTTGTTATTGCATTTTCTTTAACGAACTAAGTTGTTTTCCACTGTTTTACAAGTTTTCTCTATATTGCATGTGTTTTATTTCTTTATATTGTGTTAAGTTATTCATGAGTTGAGTAAAGCTAAGGTAAGTGTTTCTTTCAGATTCCTTTCAAGCTTAAGTTATGTTTAGCATTCCAACTCACATACTCGTATATTCAATGTACTGATCCTAGTTGGTCTGCATCTTATTATGATGTAGATGCAGGTAGTCAGGATCAGCATCCAGCGCCTCATTGATCCAGTTGAGCACTCAGAATCAGTTGGTGAGCCTCCTAGCTTTCCGGAGGATCCTTTTTATAATTTTTAGTATTTTAGTTCATTAAGATGCCATGGGTATTGTCCCGATGTCCATCTCAGTTATTTAGAGGCTTCATAGAGAGAGTTAGTGATATTAGTTCATGAGTCTTTACTTTCCCTTTTCAATTAAGTTGAGACTTGAGTGGCCACTTTGGCAGTGAATGTTATTTATTACATTCTAAGTTATATTTTGAGCAGTTTAGTTTACTTGTTTTAAAAGTATTTATGTTGAGTAAAGTCTTCCGCTGAGTAAGTAAGCCAGGCCAAGGGTTCGCTTGGGGCCAGTAATGGTTTTCGAGTGTCAGCCACATCTAGGGTGTAGGATCGGGGCATGAAAAACTTGGTATCAAATCCCAGAGTTCAAGAGTCCTAGAGATTCTATGAAGCCGTGTCTGTAGAGTCCTAGTTATTGGTGTGAAGCGCGGCACATCTACAATTAGGAGGCTGCAACATTTAGGAAATTCCTTCACTTCTTTCATACTCACTTCATGCGATAGAGTGTATCTCTTAAATTCTCTTTCTAACTCGTGCTTATGCGTAATCGATTGTGAGCTGGCCTATGGTCGAGAGTGCCTTTATGAGGTGTTCCTTTCCTTTGTGAGCTAAGAGAAGCAAATAGGTGGTTGCTGACATGATGAGTAGGATGAATTTATTCGTTGTTGGGTTGACTCGTGTGTCAAGTAAGTAAAGTAAGGCAGTCATGCTAATAGGTTACATGGGCATAGAAAGGCTGATGATCCATGTGCAACAAGTTGAGGAGGAAAAGCTGAAGGATAGAGAAGAGTTTAAGAATAAGACGGCTAAGACACAGGGAGTGAATCCGGGCAGCAAAAGAGTAATGTGAACAAGTCTTCTTTCGAACATAAGCAGAAAGGACTTTCTCCATCATCTTCTAGTGCACCTGCACCAAGGAACAAATGTGAATACAATAGTCAGAATTCTAGAACTTCAGAGCTAGACCTTCACATTCGCAAGGTAGTAAGGCACAAGGGGGTACTAAGACTCATACATGTGCTAAGTGTGGTAGGAGCCACTCAGGGGTGTGTCGTTAGTACTCCACTAGTTGCTTCAAGTGTGGCCAGAACGGTCATTTTTATGAGAGAGTGTCCTAAGACCAGACAGAGTAATGGTAATGGGGGAAATAGAGCCCATACTTTTTCAGTTGCTACACTAGATAGAGTTGCATCTAGATGAGCTACTTCAAGGGCAGGCGGAGAAGGAAACAGTCTTTATGCTATCGCTAGTCCCTGAGAACAAGAGGATTCGCCAGATGTTGTCAGTTGTATGATCCAAGTCTTTAATTTTGATGTTCTTCCTGAGCAACTTCTTGAGCCTTCAGTGTTTCTACACATGATGGTGAGTCTATTCTAGCAGAAAGAGTGTATCGTGATTGTCCCATTTCCATCAATCACAAGAGTACCATTGCTGATTTAGTTGAGTTAGACATGGTAGAGTTTGATGTCATTGTAGGTATGGACTGGCTTCATGCCTGTTATGCATCAATAGATTGTAGAACTCGAGTAGTCAAGTTCCTGTTTCTAGTGAACTAGTTATAGAGTTGAAGAGCAGTTCATCATTGCCTAAGGGTCATTTTATTTCATACCTTAAGGCGAGAAAGTTAACTTCCATGGAGTGTGTTTATCACTTAGTCTGAGTTAATGACTCTAGTGCTGAGATACCTCATATTTAGTCAGTTTCAGTAGTAAAAGAGTTTCCAGAAGTCTTTCTAGATGATCTTCCCGGAGTCCCTCCTGAGAGAGAAATAGACTTCAGTATAGATACTATTCCTGATACTCATCATATCTCTATTCCGCCATATAGCATGGCACCAACAGACTTGAAAGAGTTAAAAGAGAAGTTGAAAGATCTTATAGAGAAAGGTTTTATTCGACCAACTATCTCACCTTGGGGTGCTCCGATCCCATTTGTGAGAAAGAAAGATGGTTCCCTTAGGATGTGTATAGATTACCATCAATTGAACAAGGTTACCATTAAGAATAAGTATCCTCTTTCGAGAACTGATGATCTTTTCGATCAGCTTCAGAGTGCTTCTTGTTTTTTTAAGATAGACCTCAGGTCTGGCTACCATCAGTTAAGAGTAAGGGAATGTGACATTCCAAAGACAGTATTCAGGACCCGTTATGGTCATTATGACTTTTTGGTCATGTCCTTTGGTTTGACCAATGCGCCTGCAGCGTTCATGGACCTTATGAATAGAGTTTTCAAACCTTATTTAGATAATTTTGTTATCGTCTTCGTTGATGAAATACTAATCTATTAAAGGAATGAAGAAGATCATGCTAGCCATCTTAGAATAGTTCTTCAGACTTTGAGAGATAGAGAATTGTATGCCAAGTTCTCTAAATGTGAGTTTTGTCTTGAGTCTGTGGTATTCTTGGGCCACATAGTTTCCGGTGATGGAATTAGAGTTGATACTCAGACGATAGAGGCAGTGTAGAATTTTCCTAGACCCACATCTCCCACTGATATTAGGAGTTTCTTGGGGTTGGCTAGATATTATATAAGGTTTATCGAGGGATTTTCATCTATTTCATCTCCTTTGACCAACTTGACTCAGAAAATAGTGAATTTTCAATGGTCTGAAGCTTGTGTGAAAAACTTTCAGGAATTGAAAAAAAGAGGTTGACTACTGCCCCAGTGTTAACTTTACCAGAGGGTACTCAAGGTTTTGTGATGTATTGTGATGCATCTAGAGTTGGTTTGGGTTGTGTGTTAATGCAGAATGACAAAGTTATAGCTTATGCCTCCAAACAGTTGAAAGTTCATGAGAATAATTACCCAACCCATGACTTAGAGTTGACTATTGTAGTATTTACTTTGAAAATATGGCATCATTTTCTTTATGGTGTTCATCTGGATGTGTTCACCGATCACAAGAGTCTTCAGTATCTGTTTAGTCAGAAAAAGCTTAATCTCAGACAAAGGAGGTGGTTAGAGGTACTAAAAGATTATGACATGAGTATTCTTTATCACCCAGGTAAGGCTAATGTTATTGCTGATGCCTTGAGTAGATTGTCTATGGGTAGTACCGCCCATTTTGAGGAAGATAAGAAAGAGTTAGCAAAAGAGGTGCATAGACTTGAACGACTAGGATTTCGAGTAATGGATTAAATAGAAGGAGGGGTAGTGGTGAAAAATGGGGATAAACCATTATTAGTGTCATAAGTAAAAGAGAAGCAAGACCAAGATCCTTAATTGCTGGAATTATAGGCAAGTGTTCATAAGAAAAAAATGATGGCTTTTGGAACAAGGGGGAGATAATGTTTTAAGGTATCAAGGTGGAGTGTGTGATTGATTTCAAGGGTAATTGGGATGATCACCTACCTCTCATTGAGTTGCTTACAACAATAGTTACCATTCTAGCATCTAGATGACTCCTTACGAAGCTCTCTATGGGAGAAGATGGAGATCTCCTATTGGATGGTTTGAAGTTGGTGAAGCTGGGTTAATAGGACCAGACTTAGTTCATCAAGCTATCGAGAAAGTAAAAGTTATTCAAGAGATATTGAGAACAGCGCAGAGTCGCCAGAAATCCTACACTGATGTTAGGAGAAGGGAGTTAGAGTTTGAATTAGATGATTGAGTTTACTTGAAAGTTTCACCCATGAAGGGTGTTATGAGATTTAGTAAGAAGGGGAAGCTTAGTCCCCGATATATTGGCCCTTACAAAATATCGAAGAGGATTGACAATGTAGCTTATGAGTTAGACCCACCACAAGAATTAGCAGCAGTCCATCCCGTGTTCCACATCTCCACGTTGGAAAAGTGTATTGGTGATCCTTCATTGATCATACCAACTGAAGATATTGGAATTAAGTATAGCTTATCTTATGAGGAGATTAGTGTTCAGATTCTAGATCGCCCAGTTCGCCAGTTGAGAACAAAAGGGGTAGCATCAGTCAAAGTTGTTTAGAGGAACCAATTTGTTGCAGAAGATACTTGGGAAGCTGAGGAAGATATGAATAAGAGATATCTATATCTCTTCGAATCCGGAGAAGTTCCAGATCAAGGTACTAATCCTTTTCTTGGTATTCATATATAAGTTGGCATGTTGTAATTGCATTATGCTTGTTGGGTGTTTGAACTGCATGTTTGATGTTACACATTTAGCCTACTAAGAGTAATCTCATTCGAGGACGAATGTTTCCAAGGGGGAGATATTGTAACATCTCGAAATTTGAAATAACTAGGAAGAAGCTAATAATTGGAAATAGTCATTTTTGGAAAGAATGAAAATCTGGAAATTTTGTTAAGTTAGAATAAGTTGAGTTTTTGCCAACTTCAGACGGCCATAACTTCTACCTCAGGGTGATTTACAGGTACTTTCAGATATGGTAGGAAATCTCTTGGAATGATCTTTCCAACGCCGCTGAGTTTGCGCGATTCCGAGTTCGTATGAGTGAGTTATGCTCTTTGGAAGTTGGGATGTTGGAATAAGGAACGTCCAATCCGGATTTTGAAAGGGTAGTTTGGTCTTTTCCTTTCCCAATTATTTTATTTCGTTTTTGGTAATTAAGTTAGGGTCTAATTAGAATGAGATAAGTTTAGGTTTTTACCAAAATATGCTAGGGCTAGGAGAAAAGAGAAAAGAAGAGGAGAAAGGAGAAGAGAAACAAGATTCGTCAAGATCGTCGAGTTTAGCTTGTGGATTTCTTCGGGGGTGATCCCTAGAAGTTATGTGAGATCACATAGAGTGGGGTTAATTCACCCACGCGCCCAACTTGATTCAATTTCAGTAAAGTATATTGACTTGAAAGTAAATCCCTTGAATTCTTGATGAAGTTCATTTGAATCCTTGTGGGTTGCGTCGCTGGAGTTTTCTTGAGTTTGATTCATGTTTTTAGTTGTGTTTTCGAGTATAATATGATATTATTTGAGTGTATAGATGATTCTAAGTGTTTGTGTAAAGAACCAATGGAGTTTAGAGGGTTTAGAGCTAGAAAACGAAAAAGAAATTTCGTCGGGCATATCTGGGCAGTACCTCTGCATCGCGGACCTGCTCCCTAGATTTGGGAAAAATTGCTTCGCGTTGCGGAGGGGTCATGGACCGTTCTGCCTCAAAAGTTGTTTTCGAACCAAAAATTTAAATACTTCTCCGCTTCGCGGACCCACCCTCAGACAGTGATTTCTTAATTTTTTTCTCATGTTGAGCTATCTAAAATCATTCTTAAACATCATGAGATTTTTCTTATCACAAATCATAATCCTTGAAATCATAATTCAATTCAAGAGAAGTTAAGAATCAAGTCAAGAGAAGTTAAGAGTCAAGTCAAGAGAAGTCAAGAGTCAAGTTAAGAAAAGTTCATAAAGTTTTCCAAAAGTCTTTTACAAATGTTTTAACTTTGTTTTAAGACTTGAGTTTTGAGTTGAGTAACCAGTAAAGTTAGAAGTGCATTTCTTCAAAAGAGAATATCGGGAATATGTATTCCCAAAGAGTAAATGTTTTCACATTTAAACAAGAAATGAAACTTAGATTTCCAAAAGTGCCTTTGAGCTAGTTTTCAGTAAAGGGTAAGAGTAAAGTTCATTCTTTAAAGATTATACAGGAACTAAGTATCCCCAAGAGTTAAAATATTTTTACATTTGAGCAAGTAAGGAAACTGAGGTTTCCAAAAGAGCTTTTAAGCTAAGTTTTTTGAGTAATTATCTCAAACCAAAGAAAGAGTTTTGTTTTTACAAATATATGAGCTAAAGTATATTTTGGGAGTAGTATTGAGCACCGATATGGGGACGAGCTTTAGTTCAGATAACTCACGTCTCCATAAACCATGTAGCCATCATGGGTAGTAAAGGATCATACTTTTTAGATGACTCCTTAAGATGCTTTTAGCATAAGCTAGTGGATACACTAAGTTTAGTAGTTCTATATGACGGCAAAGTATAGGATAGTTCTGCCAGCATGGGCAAGACGTTGTATCACCACTTAGGCTCATAGTAGTTGTTGTCAGTTAGAGAATCTCCCACAGAAACTATATTACTTTATTATATGAGTAAAGTTGAGTTTGTTATTGCATTTTCTTTAACGAACTAAGTTATTTTCCACTGTTTTACAAGTTTTCTATTTAGTGCATGTGTTTTGTTGCTTTATATTGAGTTAAGTTATTCAGGAGTTGAGTAAAGCCAAGGTAAGTGTATCTTTCAGATTCTTTTCAAGCTTAAGTTATGTTTAGCATTCCAACTCGCATACTCGTACATTCAATGTGCTGATGCCAATTGGCCTGCATCTTATTATGATGCAGACGCAGGTAATCAGGATTAGTATCAAGCGCCTCATTAATCCAGTTGAGCACTCACAATCAGTTGGTGAGCTTTCTAGCTTTCCGGAGGATTCTTTTTATTATTTTCAGTATTTTAGTTCATTAGGATGTCATGGGTCTTGTCCCGATGTCCATCTCAGTTTTTTAGAGGCTTCATAGATAGATTTAGTGATGTTAGTTCATGAGTCTTTACTTTCTCTTTTTTCAGTTAAGTTGAGACTTGAGTTGCCACTTTGGCAGTTAATGTTATTTATTACATTCTAAGTTATATTTTGAGCAGTTCAGTTTACTTGTTTTAAAAGTATTTATGTTGAGTAAAGTCTTCCGCTGAGTAAGTAAGCCAGGCCAAGGGTTCGCTTGGGGCCAGCAATGGTTCTCGAGTGCCGGCCACATCCATAGTGTAGGCTCGGGGCTTGACAGCTTCAACCGACAAAAACAAAATTGTCAATGTGGATGCATACTTCTATAATATTAAAATTCCCACACAGACATAAACTTATTACAAAAATTGATCCAAGGCAATGTTAAATTCACAAGTAGTAAGTTTTAGGAAATGTTAAAGTTTTGAGTTTCCAACATATTTGTTGCTTCACAACAGAATTAGTAAAACAAATACATATAAAGTCAACTTAGTGTACCATTTGTTGGATATTATTTGCTTTGAGTTTCTTACCATAAATAGGTTTGTCTTTTCCTAAAAGGAAAACATAATGTCTCCATATTTTTCTAGTGCTTTACATGTAGAAAAAAATTTAGGACACTATAAATAGAGGTTCTTTCCTTCTAAATTAATTAGCTTTCACAATGTAGTCCTAGGGGCTTTGAGAGTTTGGGTTAGGAGGATAATTTGTGGGACACAAGTGATATATTATCACTTGTGTGAACCTCCCATGTATTCTGAGTGAATTGGTTGAGGTTATTTCTCTCTATAATTTGTACTCTCATGTTTATATAGTGGATTGTTCATCTCCTTTGTGTATGTAGGTCGGTTGACCCAACAACATTAAATCTTGAGTCTTTTGGTATATTTCTCATTTGTCTTCTTACTCGCGGTCTTTCGAGGTTTGCTTTGTTAGCTTCCGCATGACACCTACTTATTTTCGATCCTAACAACTTTGAGATAATATAATCAAAAGTGTAATTATGACAACCATAGACTCCAAGAAAGAAAAGAGAATGTGAAAGAAATTCTACGATGTCATACTTTGTGTACAAATAAAGATCCTTACTTTTGATGACTCTTATAAATCAAATGGTAGATTCTTTCTATTACTAATTTTGGGAATTCCATAAAGGTCGGGACTTATATCATATCATATCGATTCATACGATTCTCTATAAAGTTCTAATAACATTGGTCATGCAAGTCAAGGCTTCCTATTCTAATGCTCCTAATGTGATGATAAACACTATCTCGCAAATACTCTATGTGCCAAATGATACATCCTAGTCTAATTGTCCCACCAAAATCTAGAGTTTTCAGAATTAATTTTCCATAGAATGTCAGGGTCAACTTTACTTTCCACAAAAGTTACCAAAGTTAATGCTAAAGGAGCCTTGAGGGAGGTAATATACTCAAAATTACATCTATAAGATTATGTAACATGTTGTAATCAACAAGGTTAGGATTGAATCCCACAGAAATTAGGCGTGAACTGATTACAAATCATAGGATAACATAATAGGGAGACTTATTTTCTATCCCGTGAATATTGAAAGTGTTAGTTTAATTGTAAAACAATAATGATTAATTATTTTTATTCATCTTGTTTAATTATTTGCTTATTGTTCATTTCTTACACGGTTAGGTTTTATTGTTGTGTAGTTACTGATCATTAATGTTTTGTTAGTTACAGATTAAGACTTTGTATTTCAAGACAAGAAAAGAAACTAGAAGTGCTAAAGATGCCAAATTGGTTAACAATAAGGTACCAAAAACTTTGCAAATATTCCAAACCCTAATTTAAATGAGTGGTTTATTAGTTGTTGTGTCGTATTGAAAAAATTATGTTAATATACATTTTAAAAATATTTAAGTTTTAGTAATGTAAGTTAAAAACATACAGAAATAACGAGACATGTGTTACTAAAATAATTTAGCTAATGTACAACAATATATCTTGACTTCCGTAATTTTGCAGGTTCTTAACAATCAAACCCATTTTATGGGAATGACGTCCAACGCTACTGTGGAAAGACATAAACAAAAAAATACAAGTTATTACAAAGGACATTAGATCTATCAAGAACCATTTAAATAGAATAAACAAAAATAAAGAAAAGATTTATGCCCAAATTCTGAAACACCATAAAGCAAATATTTTATGATGAATTAATCACGCGAAAGTATAGATTGAAGTACATCATCAAAATAAGCCCATAATTGTTACTATTTTGATTTGACTAAGTATCTATAATTTTCAAATTTATCTTTCATCTCCATATTCTCTTCTCTTTAATTTATAGATTTATGTTTTTTCTCAAAAACATTTGGCCAGATCTATACAACATAGATGAATTATGCATAGTTGTTTTGATTTGAGGAGTTAAATTTTTTTGGACAATGCTGTTTGAACCTAAAAAAAAGGTAGTTATCCATTGATTTGACGCCAATAATGTGAACAGAAAGCAGAAACTTTATAGACGGTCATTGCTGAAGCTCGAAGCTTTAAAGTTAGAAAATCAGATTTGGACAGAGGAATTCTATAGGGCGATTTGGTGTAACTTTTGAGGTGTTAGGGATGTATCTAGCACTTGCATTCATGGAAGAAAATGAAGTTAGTTTTTATAGTATATATGAGTGTCTCAATACCTCTTCAAATTTTGTATCATATTGGTATGCAGGGTGTATAATATTGTGTAACGTGGTTTTAAACATTATTACAAAAGAAAAAATTAACTTTTTGTATGGTGTTATATACCAGATGCATAATGTTATATACCATATTTTAAACATTTTAAACTAGTGTTATAAGAAGAAAGTAGGCTATGAAACTGAAAAAATAAAATCTTTGTCACCTAGTGAAGGTGCAAAAATAAAATGAAGGATTTTGACTTTTCTGAAGAGTTGCGACTTTTTTGAAAGGTTGTGACTTTTTAAAGGGGTGTGACTTTTTGGTGAGGCTGTGATTTTTCCGAAAGGTTGTGACTTTTTTAGGGGTTTTGACTTTTCTAAAGGTTATGTGTAACACCTCGGATTTTGAAAAGAAGGCAAACTTCAGTTTTTTCCACACAAAGAAAAGTCTAGTGCCTGCCTAGACAGAGCCAGTGACGGTCCATTCGTGGTACCATAGACGGTAGGTTCCACCGTCATTGGCAAGTCCAAGTTGAGTTGAATTGTCTACTCCAATTACTTTTTGACGGTTCACTAGGACGTTTCGTTGTCCAATGTGCGAGCTATAAGTAGGTCTCGTAGGTGAGTCACAAACTTTATGGAATTTTGAGGGACAAAATAGGACTTATGGTGGCCATGTACGGACCGTACATGGGTCCCATCATTTGAAGGCCCAGAAAAAAAGTTTCTAAACCCATCGACAGTTGACTAGGACGGTCTGTTGATGGAGCACGGACCGTTGGTCCCCACAGTCAATGGAGGTCGGCAGTTATTTTAAGGGGCTTCTGGGTGTTTTCACTAATTGTTTTAGCCCAATACTCTATCATTTTACCCTTTGCACTAAATCTTATATAATGATTTTTTACCCCCCAAACCAACCAATTCAATTCATTCTCCCAATTTTTCCCAAAAGTTGAACAATTCATCTTCTCCAATATTTCTCTCTCTAAGGAAGATGAAGGAAGCTAGGGTTTCAAGATCAAGACTCATAATCCCTCATTTTTTAAAGCTTTAGGTATCAAGGTATGATATTTTTCACATATGGAGATCTTTCCTCCATATGGTTCCTAAATTCTCCAATTTACAAGTTAAAATCTCAAATTGAAGTTAGGATTTTCTGTCATGACATGTTCCTTTCAAAGTTGATACAATTGATTGTTTTATGAACAATTATGCATTAATTAACATAATTCCATGTTTTTTAGATTAATTCCCATGAAGCCATATGTAAACCATGTTTTCTAGGTTATGATGATTGAAAGTGGGTTTTGAACTATGAAAGATGAATTTATGAAGTTCTGTATGTTCTTATGAGATTGATGAAAAGGATCTAAGCTTTCTTGAGGGTAAATCATAAATGTTGTTGTGGTTGATTGTTGTGAAATAATTTCTCACATAATACTCAATACATGAATGTGAATGTGAGAGTTTTCTCACATAATACTCAATACATGAATGCGAATGGTTTTCTCACATAAAGGATTATTAGTGTTGAAAGGTTGTCATAACTAAACTATGAATCAAGTTTTAAGAGTTATTCTAATTGTAAGACAAAAGGTGGTTACCCATGTCCCCATTGTTAAAGACAAGAGAATTTTACCCATATCCCATAAAGATAAGATGAATATGATTAATTACTATTCCATGGGAATTATGCTTAGTACTGTGTGGACAAGTGATGATTACCCGTGTCCCATAAGCAATGTGCCATTGTAGGTTGTCTTAGATAGACAGTAGCTACTGGATCCACTTAAGCTGGAAGTTCATTTTTCATACCTTGGCAAGTGAGGACACCTCTTTTTGGTGTGGGGTAGACACCAGATTCCATGTTATAGCTCACATGGTCTCTATGTCGGTTAAGGCCAATTACAAACAACAAGTATAATGATGAACTAAGGTTAGTTCAAAAGTATTTCACAAGTCTTCAAAGATAGGTTTTACTTGCATTTGACCATATGATTATTATGATGTTTTCTAACCTTTTTCTTATGGCTTTAATTTGGTGTTTCCATGATATGAAAGGTCCTTTTTAGCATGATTTTATATCTCTATGAATTTCTATCATAGTTGGTATATCTTTGTACTAACACTGTCACGCCCCGAGCTACCCCCGAGACGCAGACACGGGATCTAGGACCACATGTGATCCTAAGCTAACCCTGATGGCATGATCTTAAGCATACTAAATATAAACTGAATAATAGAAACTATACGGAAGCTATAATCATAAATAAATCTAAAATGAAGGGGAATACCCAAATACTATAACTGATATATATGAAAACTGATGAGCTTAATACAAGGAAGATATTAACTCAATACTAAGTTGAATCTATCTATGTTTGAAAATAGCCTCTAACTGACTAGAAATGTTGGGACAGGCCCCATCTAAGTCTAGCAAAACTGAAACTAAAGGACTAAAAATACTGAAAAGAAACTCATGACTATTGTCCTCGGAGAATGAGGACTCACCACTGATTCTGTTGAACTGGAGATCGGGAACCGATCTTAGCGTTATCTGGATGCTGAGAACCTGAACATACATCACGAGAAGATGTAGCGCAAAGTATGCGTCAGTACTTGAAAGGTACTTAGCATGCAGGTTAGAATACAACTGAAATAACATATAACTGAACAAAGCAAATAGGCAATGATATAATCTGAACATGATATAGATAATGAATGCTGAGATAACTGAATGCAGTGACCAATTTATAACATGCTGAAACTGAATACTAGATATACTAATAAATGGTCAATGCAATAGAATCTGACTGAACTGTGGGAGCTACTAATAACCGATAATAAAACCACATGAGCTAAATGTGGAATCTAATGTATATGCCCCATCGAGAGGACCCAATATACCCTGCCAGAGGTATAGAGGCATGCTGGCGTGATCACTGAAATGATGCCCACAGAGGGGAGTTACAACCTACATGGCTAGTAGTTCTGGGACTATTTGGGTATACTGAACCCTAGTCCAACTTGGTATTATGCTACTCCCAATGGATTAAGTAATTAGCACATTTTGACTGAATTTCTGTAAGTTACTGGATAGCTCGAACTGAACATGCAACTGAGAATGCAACAATTAAACTGATATTGATGCATTAATAACTGAAGCATGTATAACTGAATAACTAAAATATCTGACCTAGCATGTGTAATTCAAGAACTAAAGAAATGCATAGCTAGGGTTCTAGAATTCATGCAATAAACTGAACATTAACATACTAATCTTATTTGGATCATTCTAACAGTTAAGAACCCAATAATTCTAACATTCAAGAAACCCTAGGTCTAGTCATAATAAGGGAATCAAGAAACTGACTGAAAACTAGGGACCTAATGGGTGAAAGGAACCCACTAGTGA
>JAJOOS010001015.1:0-45545 GCA_029582725.1 Solanum chiquidenum | reverse complement strand
ATCTTCTCAAAACTGTGATGAGAAATACCTAATTAAGTGTTATGTATCCTTAATTAAAGTGTTTATCGTGCAGTTGCTTGAGTACTAAATTTAAATTAAATACTCCTAGATTTTTTTATTTATATATATAACTAGCAACATACTTGTAGTTTTGATCTCATATATATTAAGCCTCTTCTCCCTTGTTGCTTCTTATGCTTTATACATTAAATTAGCTTGGATAGGGGTGATCATTAATATGTTTTTAACATATTAAACATCCTCTAATTAATTAGATCGGATCAAACTAAAATCAGACTCAAATTAAGCCTCTAATTAATTTGTCGTCTAGGGGAAGTTAAGTCATCAGTAGCAAAACATGACATGTGGACTTAATTACTACTACTTCTAAAGTCTTTTATATGATTTTACTCGACATATATTTCACTTCAAATTAAAGTTCCGCAAAACAAGACTTTTTTTTTAGATCAAAACTATACGTACAAAACCTAATAGTCACACAACTACTATTATTTCATTTGACTATCATTCAAAATATGCCAATTAAACTCATCCATAGGAAAACATCTAAAAAAAGTGTTACATATATTAGATCTACACCATATAGTATACATTGAAGGGGGAAAAAAACATAAAAGAGACAACTAGTGATATATATACCTCTTGATCTTCTTGATATAGTAACAATTTTTCAAGCTTTGTCCCTTGATGATTCTCCTATATGATTAATGAATATTTCACTATTAGAGCTAAAAAAACAAAAAGAGTTGAAAGGGAAGAAAACCCTAGAACAAAAAGTTGAGAGAGAAAATAAGAGAAGGCAATAAGCATATATATTATAAGTGAATGGAAAGCAAAAAGCCAACCATAATAAATAGGGACGGGGTTGCAATATTAATTATTAATATTAACAATATTGGTGACTGTAAAGTCCCTTGCCGACTTCATTATTCTCCAATTAGAGATTATTGTATATTGTCATCATATATGATCTTGCTTCACATTCAATTTTTGGTATATACAATACAATACCACACTTTTGGTACTTCAAAAATTAATTACTGTCCCTTTCAAAAGAATAAGAACAAACAAAAGAAGCACGGATGCGATTGGTGTAGTATTGTTGATGTGAAGGGCCTATTTTAGTTAATAAAAAACTAGAGTATATTATTTTTATGATAATTCAATTTTTTTAGGTTTAAAAGGTCCGATATACTCTTAGTACAGTGTGATCTTGTCCGCTTCAGGCAAAGTTCATACCAATGTGAAATTTTGTTAATTTTCGAGATTCATTGTGTGTTGCCACATCATCATCTGAGTATTTTACGATAACTAAAATACAAAATTAGTTTCTTTTTGTATGTGTACGTCTCTAAACTCGTAAGGAGAAGTAAATCAAGTCCGACTATCTTTTGCCTTTGTCATACTCATTTCATTGAATCTAGGCTCTGATACCAGTTGTTGGGCTAAAATAGTTCAAAAATACTCTTAATACGATGTGATATTGTCTGTTTGGAGCAAACTCATACATTTTACCCAAACCACATCACACTATCAAGAGATCCTACACCTTATACGTAGATTCATTCCTAATATTTTCAGCTACCAATGTAACTTTATTCGCACAATTAAATAATCTCTCTGTCAAACTAAGTTTCTTGTGGCCCATCACCACAATCCACGAGTCAATTTTTGAGATCCATTGCATGCCCCCACATTATCTGAGTATTTTATGACAACCAAATCCCGCAACTAGTTTTTTCTTTCTTTCTGTATATGGTGTCTCTAAGCTCGTAAATAAAAGTACACCAAGCCTCACACCATCATCTGCCTTTGTCATATGCGACCCACTAAATCTAAGCTCTGATATCATATTAAGTTGACCTACAATCGTAGATAACTTTCTATAACAAGTCAGATATAGTTGGATGACATACATGGTAATGAAGATATCTAGGAGAAGGTGAGAGTGTATTTGGTATAGGAAAAAATGCAAAAAACAAGATTGAAATGTTTCAGACATGTAAAGAGGAGTTGCATGGATGCCCCTGTAACGGTGTGATGTTGACTATGGATGATTTCAAGAGAGGTAGAGGATGACCAAAGAAGTATTGGAGAGGTGATTATATATGACATGATACAATTTTAGTTTAACGGGAACATGACCTTAGATAGGAGGGTGTGGTAGACAAATATTAGGATAAAAGGTTAGTAGGTAGCGGTGTGTTGTCTTATCATCCTTTTATATTAGTAGTGGTTGTATTGCTTCTATAATTTCTTGTCCTTCAATTTATGCTATCATATGTTGATTCCTTGTACCTCGATTAACACACTGTTTTCTTGTAGTTTCTCTTTTGTTACTATCTATTATTTTTTGTTATTAACTGTTGGTTTTTGTACTTCCGTTATTTTTTTCACTGGACTATTTTTTCTTGAGTTGAGGATTTATTAGAAACAATATTTCTACATCTGAGGTAGAAATAAGATCTACGTACCCTTTATCCTCTTCATACATCAATTTGTGAAATTACACTAAATAAATTATTGTTATTAATGTTATTGTTGACCTAAATAGTAATAACTTGTTATAGCTAATTAAATTACACCAACAATGTAAGTCGGTTTTACTAGACACATATATAACTTAAATCTCTAGGAATTATTATATTTGATTGCACAACAAGTTATCCTAAAATTGTAATATGGAAACCAAAATAATAATGACAAAATTATTTAATTGATATATCTTTGCAGAGAGATGTTTAATTTATTGGACTAAAATTGAGATATACAACTACAAGGCATAGCATTAAACATGCCTTTGGTTTATACTAAGTAAATAAAGATAAACTTTTATTTTCAATTTAATTTAATCTTGTTTTTCTGAATAAAACTTTGAAAGAAAAGAATAAATATATTATTTTATCTCAGAATTATTACTTTATTACTACTTAGTATACTTATATATTACTTTACTACGTACTTAGTAGAAGAGTCTACAAGCCTGCTTGTATGACAAGGGCATTTTCGTAACTTCCTACTTTTTCTTTCCTTAAGCTTTTGTATCCTCTTGCTTTAGGATTGTACCTTTTCTTTATTGGACCCAAAAATCAATCAATATTTATCTAATGGCATATATGTCCTATCAAAAGATTATTCTTCTCTTGAATTGTGTGGGCCCAACCATTGGTTCACTTTACAATGTCGGCTCTTTATTCTTTTTTTCATTTAAACATTTGTATATATAAGTATTTTCATTACTATTTAGTATTTTCGTTGTAGTAAATTTATTTCTCTTATTCTTTTTGTTGGTTATAGATTTAAGAATAATATAAATAATACTATAAATCACAATAATTAACAACATAAATATTTAAAAGTTATATAATTTTTTTTGATTGACTCTTGACATTCTATTGGTACCACAAAAAATTGGTTAGATGATAAACATATATTATTTGAAATTGACGTAAAAAGTATTATAGATCACAATAATTAATAATTTAAAAAAATTAAAATACATATAAAAAAATCATCTGACTCCAAAAAATCTATCAATGTCACATAACTTTGAACATGAAAAGTAACATATATTATTTAAAAATTACGTTAAAAAGGTATTATAAATTACAATAATTAATAATTTAATATATTTAAAATATAAAAAAAAAGTTAATTTTTGAAATCCTATATATGCCACATAAATTAAAATAAAGAGAATAATATATACTATTATTTTAAAATTATGTAAAAAAAAGTACTATAAATTACAATAATTAACAACTTAAAATAGGCCTTAAAATATTTTTAAAATCATATAATTTTTTTGATAAATTCTCATGTTTCATGATATCATATAAATTGAGACAAAAAAATTAATAATATATATTGGGCCCGTGCTGGCATGGGGTCTTGTATTACTCTTATATAGAAAATACAGTTTTTCAACTTAAGGGCAATTTGGTCCAACTTGTAATACTTTTCAAATGAATAATATTGTACTTCACTTTTTTGTAGTTGTACTTATAAAATTTGGGACATAAAAGCCCTTTCACATTTTACTTTTCACCCGCAATTTTTTTTGCCTACTTTTCATGCATGTGGGCCATTCTTTTTCTCCACTTTCCTTCTATTAACTAACCCATATAATATAGGTCCCACTTCTTATTTCCTTTTCTTTTGGAACCCAGGATAACCCGCAGCCGCTACAACCTCTGCCACAGCCTCTGCCCTTCGGGTGAGCACTCTATGGTGAGCACTTTGTGCGCACTGGGTAAATCCCCCACTGTGTAATAGTCTGCAAACCACACAGAGAATGTAAACTGCACTAGGCGGCAAGCCTTCTTATTTCCTTTTCTTTATTTATAACTTATAACTTCTTTCATTTTATTTTTTATGGCAAAATCATTTTTTAAAATGCTAATTACTTTATTTGTTTACCAAATATGGAAAAATTATGTCTTTCTTTTAGTTTGTTATATATCTAAAAATTGTATAAATATAAATAACACTATAAATCATAATAATTAACAACTTACATATTTAAAAGTTATATAAAAAAAATTAATTGACTCTCGAAATTCTATTGGTATCAATTTATAAATCACAATAATTAACAATTTAAAAAGTATAAAATACATATAAAAATAGCTTGACTCTAAAAAAATCTTATCAGTTTTACGTAAATTGGGACAGGAAAAGTAACATATATGATCTGAAATTTACATTAAATATTTAAAAGACATTTGAAATTCTATATATGCCACGTAAATTGAAACAAAGAGAGTAATATATATTATTTTTAAAATTATATAAAAAGTACTAACAACTTAAAATCATATAAAAATTTGGCTAACTTTTCAAGTTCTATGACACTCCCTTCGTTCCATATTAATTGACTATTATTCTAAAAATAGTTGTCTCATATTATTTGATCATCTTACTAAATCAACAAAACATTATTTAAATTTTTCCTATATTACCCTTGCCGTTAATTTCTTTTAAAAGTGTCACATTTATTTATAAAATTCTCACAAAGCTTTTTAAGGGTTGAATTAGTAAAGTTATTTTCTTATTTATAATTTCTTCAGTACCGTGTAAAATGAAAAGTAATCAATTAATATGAGACGAATGGATATTGGGCCCCGTGCTGACACGGGGTCGTGTATCTAGTCTACTTAGAAGAGGCTTAGGCAAGGGCCTCTTCGTCAACATGTCTGTTTCACTATGTTGGGTATTTTAGTCTTTCACTTGCTTTGGTTCTTTCTACTTTTGTGCAACTGCACGTGTCCTACTTCTTTGCTTATTAGGTTACCATGTTTCGTTATATTTTCTTCTTTAAATTTTTATGTTTTATTACATTATAAATAAATAGAAAATTATGACAGTATTATAAGTCATAATAATTAATAGTTTAAAATATTTGAACATATATATATAAAAAAAATCTGAACTCTCAAAATTTCATTTATGCCATATAAATTGAGATAAAAGTATTATAAGTCATAATAATTAATAGTTTAAAATACTTGAAAACATATATAAAAAAATTTGTGAACTCTCAAAATTCCATCTATAACACATAAATTGGGATAAAAGTATTATAAGTCATGATAATTAATAGCTTAAAATACTTGAAAACTTATATAAAAAAAATTGTTAACTCTGAAAATTCCATCTATACCACATAAATTGGGATAAAAGTATTATAAGTCATGATAATTAATAGTCTAAAATATTTGAAAACATATATATAAAAAAATATTAACTCTCAAAATCCATCTATACCACATAAAGTGGGATACAAGTATTATAAGTCATAATAATTAATGGCTTAAAATATTTGAAAACATATATTAAAAAAATTGTCAACTCTCAAAATTCCATCTATACCATATAAATTGGGATAAACAAAAAAATATATATTATGTAAAATACATAAAAATATACTATAAATCACAATAATTAACAAGTTACATATAAAAAAGAACTTGTTAAAAAGTTGGCTAACTTTTGAAATTTTATTTGTATCGCATAATTCAGGACGAATGAAGTGATATATATTATATAAAAATTACATTTAAAAAGTACTATAAATCACAATATTGGGACAAAAGTATTTTAAAAATTGGTTCTCTCAAATTCATCCGTCTCACTTAAATTGGGACATAAAATGTAACATATATCATATGAAATTTACGTAAAACATATTATAAATGGTAATAATTAACAACTTAAAATATTTAAAAACATATTAAAAATTGATTGACTTCAAATTTCATATGTATCACATAAATTGAAACAAAAAAGTAACATATATTGGCCCCATGCTGGCGCGGAGTCCATATATAGAGGGGTGACACAAAAATATACCATAATTATTATATAGTAAATAATTTCAAAATACCTAATTTTTAAAAATAAATAATCAAATTAAAAGGAAATTAGAAACCGAAGCAGGCAGGGTTGCAGAGTCAATTATGTCATACGATTTGTTTGTGAATATTGTCCTATTTTGTTTTTACGCTCTTTGTTTCCTTCTATTTGTTTGCTTCACCAAATTCAACTTTCATTTCTTTGAAAATTAGGAATAGTATTTTACGAGAACATAAATATAGTCTTTTACTGTTTATTTACCCCACTAGACTCTCTCTCTATATATATTTGCGCGCGTGTGTGAACATATTCTCACCCCATCACAAATTTTTTAAAGGGGAAATGCCATGATTGAACTTCTTTCACCTCCGGTTGATGACTACCTCTTTTGATATGTTATATTTTCTATTCTGTTTAAAAAGAACGACACATTTCTAATTATGCTGGAGTTCATGTGCCTTTTAATTAAGTATATGATTTGCTAGTAGTTTCATTGTTTAGCAATAGCCTATAAGTATGGTTTTTTGATCAACACATTTGATATTTGCCTAAATATCGATCTATAAAAGAAAGAGCACTCTCCATATATATCTTTACATATAAAAATAAATCTTTTTCTAATGTCATGCTTGGTGTTGCATTAACACTTTATTGATAGTGGGTAATTGGTTTACGTTTTCATTAATTAAAGGGAAAAAAAGTGTCGATCACCCAAATAATTAAAATTCTTGTCAAAGGTTCATATAGAAAACTCCCCCCTACCTACCAAATATATACATGGATATTCCTCAAATCTATAGTTGATAAAAAAAAACTTTAGGTTCTATTATTGAGCTCACCGAAAAAACATGATAGCCTCTATTATTGAAGTCTTACAATCTTTTTGTGTCCATGTGAACAATAATGTCAATTCACTGATCCAAAATCTTTCATGAAAGGACGGATAATATTACAGGAATAGTTCAATTATCTGTCCCTTTCTGTCATGATAGACAAATAGGATGTTATCAGTAGTTGTCTGAAAAAAAAGTTGGTTTTTTTCGTTCTAGTCCGTCCGTCCTATTTTATGTGATAATATTTGATTGGGCACGGAGTTTAAGAAATAAATGAAGACTTTGAAATGTTTACCAAATTGCCCTTTCAAAAAATAGCTCACTTTTCTCTTTCCTCATAAATGTATTGAAGTGTTATTTTTAAGATTAAATGGGACCAATATGGGTAAAAGAGGAATTGTACCTTTAAATACTTATCATATAAGGAAATGTGACATTCTTTTTGGGATCGATCAAAAAGGAAATGGTGCCACATAAAATGGGACGGAGGGAGTAGTATATATATACACGTTTGATCAACTCATTTAAAAATTTAACCTCTTATTGAGAATATATTTTTATTTATATGATTATATTCTCAACAAGTGTCCTCACGTATTTCGTTTTCATGAGCCAAGTATTGCTATGCACAGTGGTGGAGCCAGAAATTTTAATAAGGGGATTTAAAACCTGAAGAAGTAGAGACACAAACTAGCGGAAGAGGGTTTGATATCTACTATATATACACAAAAAATCATTTTAATCATGTATAAGTATAATGTTCTGTCGAAGGGGTTCAAATGAGCCCTTGACCAAAGATGTCTCCGCCCCTGGCTATACTGAAGTGTGTGATAAGTTAGGTGTATTTTTGAGATTTCACGCATTTATTGAGTAATAGTTTCCACCCCAAGCTATGGTTAATTATAAACATATACTCACTCTATTGTGTCACTTAACTAGGTCTTGGACGTAACTCACAACCCAAACAGTAGCACAAATGAGAAGGATTGCGCACATTCCATTCATTACCCTTCTCATGCCCGAATCTAAACATTCTAGGTTCTACATTGGGCCTAAATCTGATACCATGTCAAATTTGATCTTGTATCTAACACACACTTCAAAAGCTAACTAATTTTTATTTTTTTTACCTAAATCTTATAAAAAATCCAAAATTTCTTTCATACATTCATTCATCATAACGTAGGACATTCCAATTATCAAATACCTCTCCTTACCTTTTTTTGTTCTTTCTAATTTTCCCTCTTTCAAAGTCTACATACAAAATGGAAAGTAGGAGCACTCAAATTATTGGTGATGGGAGTGGCAATTATGAAGTACTAATTAAGGCTTTTCTTTTTGGGAGGTGGGAATCCATTCTGATTGTGGAAATCTCTCATCATCGTAAATAAATTAGTAATATATATAAGCATTTTCATTTCAAATTTTTGAGATACATGAATACATACTTTATAATATTAAAAGGAAATCAATTATTGATCCCAGCTTTTTTTATGATGAAGGTTAGCCCTATCCAGTCCATCCCTTGAAATTCCCCTCATGATTTATTTTGATAAAGTTAAAATAAGATATATATATATATATATATATATATAAACTGAATCATCGAAGAAAAACAAAAGTACCTAACACGCATGCCCATTGCTAAGATTTTTCACATATCACAGATAGGGCGAGTCTAGAAATTCAAATACGAGTAAACGTTGATATATGCAAATATTTGTTTGTGTCCATTACTATTATATACTCATCAGTTATGAACACAAGTGTCGATATATATAGAATGATGTCGCATCACATTGATTATATAAGAATATATTGTCACATACTGTAGCCTCACTTTGCTGTATATACTTGAATTGAGGTATTTAATTTTAAATTTTGAATTTACCTCTCTGTTCAATCATCAATTATCACACATCTTTATGTATTTTTGTAATTAAATAAATTTTAAGCAAAATTAATAGATCACTAGCTTAGAAAAGGGCTGCAGTTTTTTTTTATAGTACGAGTAATCACAAAATGTCAAATGAAATGTGCTGCTAATGATTAGGAAGTGGATTATTGGTTGTTTAATTTTTTATTATTTATATAGTATAATATGCCTCTCACCTCCAACTAAATTTTCTATTTATTTATTATAATATTATTTTATGTACATTGCATTTTAATTTAATTCTTGCATAATATATTGATATATTTGCTAGCTTTAGGAATTAAGATATACCATAGATTCTGTATATGATGGTTTTTACTTTCAATCTTTATCTTTATATAAGTACTTCTTCTGCTATTTTTTAGAGCAATTTTTTTTTTAATTTTAAAAAAGGTGGGGCTTAAATAACCTACTAATTCTAGCTCGTCGTTAAGGAATTTTCGATTGAAAGTTAGGTTAAAAAATTATTATAGACTATATAATATAAAGAGATAGGCTTTTGATATTCGCCGACCACCTATGCAATTATAAGCTCACGTTCTTATGTTTTTGTGTTTATATACAAAAGGAGGTACCTAGCTCAAACAAATAAGGAAACAAACAATTTTAATATGATGGCACACAATAGCGGACTAGATTTTTCATTAAAAGAGTTTAAAATATGAAGAGTTAACATACGAAGAAGTTATAGTAGCTTCTACATTGATTATATATACATAAAAATAATTTTAACTATATCTTAACAGTAACAGAGCTGTAGTGTCCCGGAAGTGTCCCCTTCCCCAAAAAAATATACCATATATATATGTAAAATATTATTTGAAATGGTTAAATTTAATACTTTGGACATTCTTAATACAAGAAGATGTTGTTGCCTAGTGTTGTGAGGCTCTCCTCTTATGCTCACACTGTAGGCGTGAGTTTGAATCCTCATAGTTACATTTTATAATCATTTTTAATAGAACTCTTCTATTTTATTATTACTCTTATTAACTTGCTCCTTTAATTGTCCAAGCTAATTAAATTACTTTCTAAATAATATTTATTAAATTTGTGATTTTTGATCTAATTCAAATATAATTCATCAAAACGATTCTTATTTAGTAATTTACATTTAGTAGCCAATTGAATTTTCAATGAATTTGACCTTTTATTTCTTTTCATTAAAATTTGAAGTAAATCTTAAATGTAATTATTTAATTTAATGTTAATAAACAAATTCTAAACTATTTCTATAAAACTGCTAAAAGCGAACAAAAGAACATCTCGTTTGATTCTGCTTCTATTATTGATGTCTCGTTATTGTTGTCGTCACCAAAGATTAGTGAAAGCTTAAAACCTAAAAATAATTTTATTTAAAGCTAAATCCCCCCCCCCCCCCCTTTATGCTTGTTCATGCACTTCATATATATTAAATTAAACAAAAAAAAAAACTAAATATTATGCAGTTTGATTTTTAAAATTTTAGAACATTTATTCGTAAAAAAAGATAATATTAATATTTTAAAATTTTCAGTGCATCCATTCATAAAACAAATTTGTTTATGTAATACTTGGACATCCTTCGTAAATTTTTTAGCTCCGTCATTGTATTTTAATAATATAATTTTTCGCTAATGATTAAATTCGAACGAACATCCTCGACTCTAAGTGGCTCCACCCTGATGGCATGTCATCTACAATGATAAGGAGAGTATTAGGCATTCTTTTTGCCCAATCACAATCACTTTTTGGAGTAATCTTCTTTTCTTTTCTTTATTTATATTTTGGGTTTGGTTGTAGTTCTGGACAATAATTTAGACTCCACAAGGCAAATCAATTTAAAGGTACTAAAATTTGGAGTTTGGTAATAATGATCATTTTAGCCTATTGAAATAAGACACTTTTATTTATTTTAGGTTCGTGGTAAACCCATAACAGGATTCTAACTCAAAAACTTCCTACATACACTTGGTCACGTAAAATTAGTAAGAATGTTGATTATGTTGTGTAAAATGCATAATGACGAACGTTTCAAATTCCAAACAATCTAACGTAAGAATTATACCGTATACTTAGAAGTGACTTGCGTTTCATAATCATAAATGAAACTACACTTTGAAGTTTATGGATTCTAAATTTTAATTTTTTTAAAATGATTGAGTTTTAAATTAATAATCTATACATATTCAACGAAATTCTAGAAGGAAAAATTACGCATATAAGCAAATACATACTAGTTAATTAGCTAACATAGCTATAGTTCGAATTAATTACGGCTCACAACTTACATATACAATTTGTCTCTCTCCACCTCTGCCCTCTCTCCTCCCTCTAACATATAGCTACGTATCGTAATTAGCAAACTATAACCATGAAACATAATTAAGTTATTATTGAGTGGATATATGAAAAAAAAATTAATAATAAAAAAAATCCCATTTTAAAACGGGAAAATTGTATATAATAGAAAAATATTAATTCAAATTAAATGATATAAATATAGTTTGATTTAATTGTACCCCATAGCAAACTGTTGCTATTTCGCCTCTCTCCTGGTGAATCTCGCTCGCCACTCTCGTTCTCTCCCTCGCCTCTCTCATTTTTTATACAAACGCAAATGTATAAAGTGCGTTTGTGTTTGTATAAAGCGAGAGAAAATTGTATATATACATATATTTTCGTTTCCCTCTCTCCCCTCTCCCAGATCTCGCTCGCTCACTCGCCTCTCTCACTTTATATAAAAACGCAAATGTATAAAATGCGTTTGTGTTTGTATAAAGCGGGAGAAAATTGTATATATACATATATTTTTGTTCCCAGATCTCGCTCGCCACTATTTTAAACTCATAGCTATATATACATATATACAAATACATGTATATATACATGTATTTGTATATACAAATACAAATGCATATATTTTCGTCATATACACTTATGATTATAGAAATACGATCTTTCCCTATCCAGTTTTCTTTTGTCTTTCTCGCTTTATACAAACACAGATTATACAATTGATCTTTTGTGTATGTATACCAAAACAGATTATACAACTGTTTTCTTTTGTATATGTATAGCGAAATATACATATTTATGTTTACTATAGAGCACAATTATGCAAACTTTGCTATAGCATACAAATATGAATTTTGTATTTGCTATATGTGAAAGTTGCTCTTTTAAAACAAACCAATTAACAATTTGTATGAGCACTCAAACTTGGTCCAGTAAGTAACGGTAAACTCGATGGCCCAACATAACTGTCCACAATGTTTTTGGGCCTTCAATATTCCTTCTTTTGTGATGATTTTTGCCTTGGAAAAATGTTGTATGTTTTACCAAATAATCGCTGAATTTATCATCATTTTGTGGTCGGATTATTTAGCGATTATGCAAAGGTGAAATAAAAATTTTTAATTCTAAGGGTTCTAAATTTTCTAATGATGATTTTAAGTGTTAATGACTAAGTTCTAAAGTTATTATTTATACATATTTAATAAACTTCTTAATACATATACACTATTTGAGCAAAAGTTATTGAGTTCGACTAAACCCATATCAGAGCTTGTAGTTCCGCCCCAGCTTTATGGTCGGAATAACTTGCTGTGTAGATGTAATAACGCATCAGAAATTAGACGCTCTCTTAAATTGTAAGTATTATAAACACTCCACACACGGACATTATCAATAACTAATAATATAAAAATAACATAATACATACAAATTGCTATTTTAAACTCATAGCTATATATATATATTCTTGTATTTAACTTACTATTCATATATACTTTAGTAAATTAATATAAATTTTTGGATCTAACATGAGTCTTAATGTAGTAGGTGGTAGTCTTCATCATCTTCATCAATATTTGAAGGACCACAAAACATTCCTCCCCACTTGGGGAAGTAGACAAGTGTAATAGGCAGAGTAAAGACAATCATCATTAAGCCCATAATTGATATGCTTGTTTGAGTTGAGAATTTGGTGGAACCTGAAAATAGCAGGAGTTGTGTTATAACTGCGCCTAAAGTCCCACCGCTTCCTGTCATGCCTGATATTACACCTAACGACCTGCATACATCCAAATTACTTATAGAAATGAGTTGGATTATTTTAGGGCTATAAATTTATGTGAAATTCACTCTACGTGTCTTATTCTGAATCATAATTTGCTAATATTTTCCTGTACGTACATGCCGCTATCGAGTCTCCTGTCACCATTCCTGGGATGTTTACTTGAAAGTTTGTAATCAATTTATAAAATGAATATTTATTAATTCGTTGTCGTATGATAGATATTTTTTAATGAATTATATAGTTAGTTTATTTAGTAAAATTGTATAAGAGTCGGAAGTTCGATAGTTTTAACACTTGGTGTCCTAGTCGAAAACTTTAGTTTTTGCAGTACAAAGAGGAAGAGAACTTCAATTCCCCTTCTGTAACTGACACTTGAAGGTGACTTGCCATAATTCTTAAGCTGTTCAAAGTTTAACAACTACCAATTTATGGGGGAGAAAATGGAGTTTAAAAGAATTTCTTTTTTAAAATATATTATAAAAAATTCTATCGCTGTCAATTACTTCAGTAAACGTTAAAAAATATATTAAAACGTTTAAAGTTGATTTATGAATTTACCTTTTGGATACGAATGGCACAATGCCAAACGTGAGTCCCGAGGCAGCTTGAACAAACAACGAAAAGCACGCCATAACCAGAACAGACGCCCAAACTGTATTCACTCGGCCTAGCAGCACGCACATCAATCCAGCCACCGTCTGCACCGCCCACAAACTCCATAACCGCCCTCTCATCCCAAATCTCTTCCCCATTTTATCAGAAATTATCCCGCCTACAGGCCTCGACACACAATTCGCTAGCCCAAAGCTCGCCGCAATCGCCCCTGCCATTTCAATATTCACGTGAAACCGATCGTAAAAATACGCTGCTATTATATTATCGGTAGTCAATTCAACTCCGAAACAAAATCCATACGTCAATCCCAATATCCATCCCCTGTAATTCTTGAGCCCATTAAAAAGTACGCTGCAGAAATTTTCACTTTGATTATTTGTAATTTTACGTTTGTAGTTCCCATCAGGCAAGTCCTGGCCGTATAAGAGTACCAAAATCGCTGTTGCCGCTTGAAATATCGCTGGGAAAATAAACGCAATACGCCATGAAATGAACGAAGGAATGTTAAAGCTTGTAGTGAACAGAGTATATACGAGCGGCATGACTAATTGAGTCACGCCAGAGCCTACATTTGCCCAACCGGCAGCGAATCCATTAGCAATCCCAACAGTACATCCGGAGAACATAGAGCTCATCCAAAATTGACTCGCTACGAAATTAGCCAAGCTAAATCCGATGAGGAATCGAACTAATATGAAGCTTTTCGCGGAGGAGATTAGAGAAGTCGAGAGGACTACCGGAGCAGTGAGGAGTGACAGGGTGGCGGAGGCAACACGTGGACCGAACACGTCACAGGCAGGTCCCATGGCGAGGCGGGAGAAAATAGAACCGATGAAGGAGGCAATTCCGGCTGTGCCGATGTCGGTTTGGGTGAGATTGAGGTCCTTTCGAATAACTTCGAGAAGTGGAGGGATTGCGAAAGTAGAGAAGAAACAGGAAAATAGAGAGAGCCATGCGAGATGGAAAGCTCGCATGTGAGGTGAAGATAATGAAAATGGGCGGAATTCTGTGGCTTTGTGATCATAATCTACGGCTATGGAGAAATTGTTAGGAGAATGATCGATTTTTGAGTGTGATTGCTCTTGTTCCATGGCTATTGAGTGAATTAAATTTGGAAAACTTGAGCAAGTACTATATTTATAGTAAAGGTTAACGTGAGTAGATTGATGAGAAAACAGAGCTTCCAAGCACCACAATTTAAACTTGAGACCCGTTATCGTGAAAATTGTGAAATTTGAAAAAAAAATTAAACTTTTGTTTTTGAAGTGATAGTCGTATTTGTATTTGGAAATTAAAGTTGTGTTCGATATTTGTGATTTTTTAAATATAAATTTATGCGATTTAAAGTATTGAGTTCAAATAAATTCAACGCGTCTATGCTGCATTCGCCCATGTAGCACGTGTGGTGTGACTTCTTCCGCAAATGGACAGAAGATGCATTTAAGGTTACATGGAGGAGTTAAACTTGTAATCTTCTTTTGACCCCATCAACTTGTTTTATTTAGTCTAAAAACTTATTCTAGTCACTGATTTAAATTTGTGTGACTCTTGTATCTCTATTTTGATTATTATTATTCTTTTCTTTTTTGTCCGAGCAAATAAATTAAATGGTATAATATAGTCTTGAATCAAAAATTTTTATGTGCTTTGGCATAATTTTGAATCATGTAAACGTCTCATTAAAATGAGATAACGAATAGTCGAATACTCATACACAAACACGAGTGTAGGTACATAAGTTCTTTTAAAAAGTTATGTTTTGAGAGTGCCTTCAGTGGAAGATAAGATGCAGATAGTGATGTTGAGATAATTTGGGTCTGTGATGAGAAGAAGCATGTATGTTTCAGTGTGGAGGTGTGAGAGATTGACTTGGGATGAATTCAAGAGAGATAGAGGTAGACGAAAGAAATATTGTGGAGAGATGATTAGATGACATGGTGTAGTTGCGGTATAGTGAGGTCATGACCTTAGATACAAAGGTGCGAAGGAGATGAATTAGGGTAGAAAAGTTAGTAGGTAAGAGGGCGTTCATGCTAGTAAATGGGTCTATGTTGTTCATGGTTTAAGGTTCTTTGATTTTATTGATATATATCTGTTGTTTTGTGTAGTTCGATTGTAGTATTATTTGGTTGTCATACTATTCTTCTACTATTTGTTATTTTGTTACTATCTATTGTCTCATGTATTTCAATTACGTCTTTTTTTAGTCTATTTTTTGTCTGAACTGAAGGTCTATCGGGAACAACATCGCTTAAATCTCACTTTGTAGGAATACACTATTGTGTTGTTGTATTATTTTTTGAGAGTGAAGAATCTCAAAAGTGTAATGACATTCTCTTGCGAAAGGGGAAAACGGTTACTCCGTATTTCAAACATCCTATATATTTTTATTATTAAGAAGGAATTTATGCACATTTTAGGGAATTACTGGACCTAAGATATGGCCATAACCCATAAAGAGGAAGATACCTTGATATGATATGAATATATGGACATAATTTCTTGGACGTCACTTAATGGCCAAAACAGGAAAAAAGAATGTCCATATTTTTTGCTACAATTTCTTGATGTGGAAATGAGAGCAAACTAACTTGACACATTTGGTAATGGTAGTGCCTTTGAAATCACTTTTTGAATTGGTTTACGCTAATGGAGAGTGCAAAAGGGACAAAAAAAATCATACACTTAGAAACATAATGTGTAGGAAAAACAACGACTATAGATATTCTTAGAGAGGGTTTGGCTATGGTTAGTTCAGAGAAGTATGGAAAATATTCTGAATTCGAACTATTAACAATTTTAAAAATATCTCTCTACTTGATTAACTAAACTTATATACACTCCGTCTACCTCTATAGAAGTATTTGGTCAAACATGCTCTTAGTACCCTTGACCAAATACTTCTATAGTGGGTTCAAAGTTCACTTCGAAGTTTCAAATATAATGCAGTATGTTCTTTTATATATCAAAATAAATAAATAATCATTTTTGCTTTGAACAGTAAAGAGAAACAAGTAGAGAAGGGTCCGGCCCTCCTCAGTATCACCTTATAACAATGCGTATACGGATTTTCTAAGAAAATAATCAACGTCTATTAATAGAAGTTCCAAACAAAATAAACTCAATTTTGTTTTGTCCTTTGACAGTATCACCAAATTAAGTTGTCCCCATCAATCTGAATGATCTCTCTATCGGTTCTTGCAATTTGAATAGAAGAAAATTTTCCTATGTGACAAAATTCATATAACTAAAATAACATTTGTACTGAACTATAAAATCAATCTACCTCAAATTTGTATCATTGTAGGTTAAATAACAATAAGGTCACTCGTATTATAGGTAAAATTTCTATTATAAAGATATAAAAAAACTTAACACAGTCAATATACATAACTTAATTATCTACTTATCTTGTCTTTCCAGCAGCCTTTGCAGATTCCGGGATGTAATCGGTCTTGATCAAAGCACTGCACTATAGCGCGAAGCTGGGAAAATGGATACGCTCATTTTACAGGCGGATAGCTTCATAATTAATAAACTCCAAAACTGTCTGATCCGAGCTCTGTAGAATTCTTCATTCTCCTCGTGAATAGAACGGCTAGCTCTGTCTTTGCAGAGACCATAAATTGTCATCCCAAAACACTTTCCGTGTCATAATAAGAATCAATGGATGCAGAGGGATGATGACGATAACGATGAAAAGAGCCATTATCTTGATGTGTGTCATAATATCTGCAAGAATCAACTGATGATGCAGAGGGATGATGCTGATGAATAGAGCCATGTTGTTCGGAACCATAAAATGAATCATCAATGAAAGGAGGCTTTGAAGGAACAGGCACTTCTAAGTTTTCTTGTGCAAGTAGTTTAATGATTGTTGACATATCTGGACGCATAATAGGTGACTCTTGAGTACATAGCAGCGCAATTTGAACCACCCTTACTACTTCATTCACATCTTCTATCTCCATGCTCGGATCTATTATCCGATACATCCTTTTCTCCTTGAAATGTTTCCAAGCCTGCACGTTAAATTAATAAGATAATATCAAACACACAAATTCTGTCAAAAATAGAAATAGAAAATGACCTGATTGTGTAACTACGTCTAGAAGTAAATGCAAAAAAGCCAAGTGTTGAGGGGAAATTACAATGGTTACAAGGGTGTCTAGAGTGTCATCGGCTGGAATTTTGTTGAACTCCCGTCCACTTAATATTTCCAGGATAAGAACTCCAAAGCTATAAACATCCACTTTGTCTGTTAATTGTCCTTGAGCAAGGTACTCCGGAGCCATGTATCCGCTGCAGGTATAGGGATTAGCACGGGATAGGACAAAATGAAGAGTGGTAAGAGGTTAATCTAAATTTAAGTGCTTCATTACATACAATGTGCCTGCAATGACAAGAGGTGCACTTCCTTTTTCCCTGATATTAACCCTGGAAAGACCAATAACATAGCAAATAACAATTACATCTCAATTCCAAGCAAGTCGAAGTCAGATATATGAATTCTTATTGTCCATGTTGCTCCATTTAAGCTCGTCTTAAATAAAAATGAAAATAGACACTTGTAGTTCTCCATATTTCCTGGTGACATAAATCTTGAACACGACTAAGAGGGCTCGACTTTTTGAAGGCAATGGACCTAAAGTAAATGCACTAACCTGGCAAGACCAAAATCTGCAATTTTGGGACGATATTTCAAGTCTAGTAAGATATTACTAGGTTTGATGTCTCTGTGAATAATTCGAACTTGGCAATCATTGTGAAGGTATTCTAAACCTTCAGCTGTCCCTTCGACTATTTTGAGCCTTTTCTTCCAATCCAATTCTTTCTTCTTCTTTGGATCTTTCTTCCATGCATACAGTCAAGAAAATCAACTAAGTACGATAGTAATTTCTAGTTACAAATGACTTAGCATTTTTTCTGGGAAGGAGGAAAAGAATTAAAGATCATAAGATTAAAATACGTACCAAATAAGATAAGATCAAGGCTTTTATTTTCTAGATACTCATATACAAGAAAGCTGTCATCGGCAGTGAAACAACAGCCAAGAAAACGAACCAAATGCTGGTGTTGGGCTTGTCCAATAATGTCTATCTCATTGGATATCTCTTCATTCCGAATTTTGGTAGTTAAAAACATCCGTTTGATAGCAATTTCTCTACCATCTGGCAAAGTCCCCTACTTCAAAAATATTCTAGACTTATTTAGCAGAACTAACATTGTCAAAGCAGAGAAGCAAAACAGGGGTGAGAAAAACAAAAAGAAAAGAAAAGGAAGTAGTATGCTTTATACTTTAAAAACTTCACCAAATCCACCTTGGCCAATCTTGCGTTCTTCACTGAAGTTGTCTGTGGATTTCTCTAGTGTTGAATATTTGAAATGCAGGCTCCTTTTCATAACAGATGACTCAAGATCCGAAGAATCACCATTATGTTTCGTCTGGTGTTTCACTCGTTTTTCATGGAGAGTTGTGCCCACAATATATCCAACCAGAATAGCTATTATGCATACACCAACAGCAACAAGAATAAATACAAGGTACATGAAAATAGCTCCTGCAAAATGAATTCCTTCTCAAGTGAGTTTCCCTTTTGTGCACTAAAAGGTATACTTATTTTACACTATTTGGTTAACTTACATAAAACGAACAGATAACTAGAGTTAACTACTTAAAGCGGGTATAATATAGTAACCTGGAAAAATAATACTTAACATGCTAAAACAAGATAAATACGCCTATTGTTTTAAGATATTATACACAGATGATTAAAGTCCCATGAAAAATTTTCTCAAGAGCAAGCATAAGATGTAGAGCTGACCTTTAGAATTAAAGAAATTCGAACCATTGCTAGATTCAAATTCTGAGTAACGAAAATAGCAGCCAACGCTAAGGGAGCGTGCCTCAATGGATGGCAAACAATCAAGAACAGCTGTGCTTGCATTTGAAAGGCAATCAGAACATGATTTTTCGTCCAAAGTATTCCAGCAGATAGCCATGCCATAAACTGATAAACCATATGTTTTCCTTCGTCCTTCTGCATAGCCACCGTGAACTGGGGCCATGGCTACCACATCCTTGACGATTTTGGTAGCGACATCCCTAAATTGATCATTCTTCAAGTTCACTGCATCACTGCATCTCTTTATTCAAATTTAACCAAAAAAGATAACCATGAGGACCAAAAACAAGCTAGCCATTGTCAAATTTGTTAAACGTATACTTCCTCTGTTTTAATTTGTTTGGCCTACTTTCCTTTTAGTCCGTTTCGAAAAGAATGATTCTTTCCCTTTCCAGCAACTCTTTGTTTCCAACTCATGACATATTTAAGGCCACAAGATTAAAAAGACATATTGGTATATTTGACAAGATTCAAAAGTTTTCTTTATTTTCTTATCCTCACAGTCAAAATAGGCCAAACAAATTGAAACGAAGGCAGTGATTACTTAAATAAAGTGAACCTTCCCTAATAGCTTAATTTTTAGATGAGGGGTCACACACTTCAACATGTATGGTATCAAACAGACACACACACCATCACCCATTCTTTAAAAGAATTTCCACGTGTTTTGCTCATGAAAAAAGAATAGGCCATCATGTTAGGGATCATGTTGAATATATAATTAACTAACTAAAACTATACCCTAGCTTAATGGCTTAAACTATCAAATGAGATGGTAACACATTTCTAATTAAGTACGGAGCTACATGGTGCCAAGTCGGTTCAATTATCCCGAAAATCACAGCGTGCAAATAGGAAAATCACATTTAACATATGGAAGCTGCCTATGTTGCTCGGAGTCTTTAAAAATGTTGACGGGTGCATGTGACACTCCAAAAATAGTACATTTTGGAAAATCCGACACAGATGCTGCAACATTTTGAAGAATCCGAGCAACATAAGGATATGGCAATTCTTGTTGTTTTTTTAACATAAATCCCTAAATATATTTATTTATTTTTTGAAAAATAGCAAGAAAAAGAAAAGGGGTGAAGAGAAATTACTTTAACGTCATGGGGAGAAGAGGATTCATAGAAAAAGCTATAATTCTCGAATCTCATGAAACACCCATCGAAGAAAACTCGACCGCTGATATGGGGAAAACAACCCGGCAATTGGGTTTTAATGGCAGAAAAACAAATCTGACAATCTTCTTTAGATAGATCATCCATACATTGAGCCAAAACGAAAATTCGATTCGGGGCTATTCCTTCTCCGTAAATTGAGAATTTGTTGGATTTCATCTCGGGTTCCATAGCTACAATTGCATTGGCATAATTTTGGTTGAATTCTGAAGAATTATCAGCTTGCTCCACACCGCAGAATTTATAAACGAGCTCTGTTCGAGGATTCGCAATAGCAGCCGGAAGAATCGAAAAGATTAAACACAAAACGATGAGGATGACATTGGCCATGGAAATAATAGGTGATCATCTTCCTTTTTTCATTTTTTTTCTTATTTTCTGGGTTACTGTTGTGTTCTCATATTTTGGGGAAAATTTATGTTTTATTGGAAAATTCTGAATTGGGTTTGTGATGAATTGATGTATAATTAAACATATTTAATTTTCATTTTTACTATTTATTATCATGTTAAACGATCCAGAGATCAAAATAATAAAACAGATTATAAATGATAAGTTATAAGCTCGTCTAAATATGTTCTTAATCAAGAGAAAACAATTCTTGCTAGTTACTCGCTCTGCCCATTTTTATTTGTTAGGTTACGCTTTTCAAAAGTCAATTTGATTAATTTCAAAATTAAATTAGATTGTATTAATTCGATATGTTAAACAATTTTTTTTTAAATATTTAAAAACTATACGAAAAGTACTATAAATTTCAATTTTTTTCATATCAATATGATGAAAAGTTTAACTCTAAAAATGGAAACTATGACAATTAATAGTGGACGGAGGTATAATCAAAGAACAAGACATGTCTAAATTGGGTTGAGACTTATTCTAAAACCAAATCAAAAGAATTACTTAGACGTTTTCGTAGAATCTATATGATAACAGAATGAAAACTTATTTCCTTACTTGTAAATATCATTTAATCTATATGATCTTCTATTATATTTTCTTTAATCTAGTCTACATTGATTCTAAGAAATTATATAAATATAATTCTTTATGTAATTTATATAATTAAATAATAAAAGTGAGTTCTTTCTAATAACTTAAGCATTAGATGAGATGATTATACACTTCAACATGGTATCAGAGCAGATAGAGGTCCTAAGATCGATTCTCATCGCCAAAGAATCAAACCCGCACGTAAGGGACGTGTTGAGAAATATTATTAAATAATAAAAGTGTGTTCTCTCTAATAGCATTTTCACACAGCGTAGTAATTTCTATCTTGTATAATTTATTTACATAAAATGCCTAATATGCTTATATGACACAAAAAAATATATATATGATCGTGTTTTAAAATATATAGGCTCGAACATAAAGAATGTTTTAGGTTGATGTGATTCATCGATTTTCTTTAATAGGCCTTCCATGCATACGGCTATATTTGTTGTCCAAATACATTCCTTTGGGAAGAAAGAATTAAGATATGGCATTGAAATCACTTTACTTTACTAAAGATGAAGTAATTGCATTGACATTTTAGTATAAAAACCAACAAAATGGTAGCTGGATTAATTAGAAAGTACTTTTAGTTCATGGTTTCTAGTCCACAAATTGAATTCTTTGAAATTAATTATCATCCATTGGTTTTGCTTTAAGTCGTGGTATCTCTTTTTTAGATAGAAAGCTAGCAAAATCCCACAAAGAACATGCCAATTTGTACTTAATTTGGCTTCAAAGTACAAAAGAAATTAACACTTCCACATAGTAATAAGTTCAAGTGTGGACTTAATTGGAAACAGTACATGTGTGGCAACAATCTGCATGGTCCATGTGGCACCACACAGTACCATTTCATTTGTATTTTCTTCATTCTCTTTTTTAGTCATGATGATGAGGTCACATTCACATAAGCAACCCGTACTCCATCCGTTTCAATTTGTTAGTCGATTTTCGCCGTATGGCTTGCCAGCACCAATGTCAAACCTCATCATCAGTTTATCAGGAAAAATAACAAATGTAACAAAGTCATCTTGTAATTATGGTGATTTTTCAAGTTAAATTTTCTTTTTTACTTCTTCTTAGAAGCTCCTATCATTTTAGCTCGCTTCGTGATTTAGATTCACAATTTTTGAGTCTGAAGTGAGGGGTGTTTATCATTCGATCAATTCCCTATTGCAATAATGATGATTTGCCATTATATTCAAGACTTGTTTAATGTAAATAATTCATTTTTTATATTAAAAATTTCTCCGCATTATAATTCAATTTGATACAGATTCAAAAGAAAAAAAAATCTATTATACAATAATTAAGAAAAAGATTTTTAAGAAGAAGTAGTTGAATAAGAAGAAGCAAAGAGCAAGCATGCAAATTTTATTTACAGTTAGTTAATATTGGATATTAGTTAAATATTCTTAAGAAAATAAATATAAATTTAATAAAGATAAATTTCACAACAAAAGTTGGACAATAATATTCAACTCATTTTAACACTTCAATTCAACATAAACCATTCATTTATCATCCATTATGGTATGGGCATTCTATCATATCAACAAAACATTAACTTATGTGGAGTGGATTTAAATTTATGCGAACGCGAGGTTAAAAGGAGTATTTTTTTCCCTTTCAATTCTTAACATATATGCTAGATATGAAGTTGTATCAAAAACCATTTTTTTTATAAACCAATTCAGTATTATTTTATTTTTTTTGCGACCTCACTAGTATAAATTTTGAACTTCCAAACTAACCTATAGACAAATTTTTTTATTTTGTTCCTTTTGGTTAAATTTGAATTTAAGTATTTTCTCTAAAATTATAAAATTAGTACATCACCTTTTTTTTTTGGTGAACGAAAAGACAATTTATTGACGTTTTTACATTATACTAGTATATGTGCCCGCGCGTTGCGCGATTAATTGATAAATGTAATCATAAATATTAATTTACTGACAATTTAAAATTTTAACTTATTAAAAGATAATATTGAAAATTTATTTGAGAATGTTAACACTAATTATCTTGATGTGTTATAATAGAATATTTATGTAAATAAATCAATATATAAGCTTAATTAGTTCATTATCTAAATTTGAAAATAATAATATTTTATCATTATTTAATTTATTTAAAATGATGGATACTATCACTCTATCCATATTATCCTATTGTTAATTAAAACAATAAATATATAAGAAAATTTAATAGTTAGAATTAAATAAAATATAACTAAGAAAAGTCCTATCAAAATACTAAGCATACAAAAAACGTTTTAATCACTTGAATATCAAAATGTAGGTATGTTATTCACAATTTTATATTTTGTCTTTTAATTTTTTTCTTAAAGTCATAAATCCATTATGTGATATTTAAAAAAATTGTATATATATACGCGATAGTTTAATACAATATAATTATACAGTTGAATAATACTTTCATAAATTAATATTCTAAAATTTATTTAGTTTTAGTTGATTTATATTTCGTTTTATTTTATTTTGTCTCTTTTTTTTAGAGAAGTGTTTATTTTTCAAACCAAATGTAAAAGTTAATAGTCTACATTTTTCAGTGCTTATTATTTATATAGTCAAATTTGGCTAACATATTTTTAAATTGTATATTGCAATAATAAATTAAGATTTGAGAGCATTTTTTTAAGAAGAGTATAATGTAGTTAACTATTTTCAAATTTTGAATTTTAAAAAATGGTAATTTTTTTTAAAGTAATAATAAAAATTAGATTCGCAGTACTTTTTCAAAAAATTACAGTGTTTGTAGTTTTATTTTCATAATTTAAATTAATTTTAATAATATTTTAAATGTTTTGATTTTGAATGAGAAAGTAGTACGTAGTGGAATCATATTAATGTAAAGTTTTTTTTGATTTTTTTTTGTGTATTTTTCATTTGCTTCTTAATGATTTTGAAAATGATTAAATAGATAGGAGATTAGATCTAAATAGTTTTTAAAAATATTTCCTTTTCTTGATTACATTTTTCACTACTTATTATTATTATTATTTGTCAAATTTGGCTAATATATTTTTAAATTGTATATTGCAATAAACAATTAAGATTTACATTATATTATATCAGAACATTTTAACAAAATATTTTAGCAATTTTGAAAAAAAGTCAAATTTTAATTTGTGTGATTTTTTTTAAAAAAAATGTCTGTGACGTGTAGGTAGTTATCTTTTTATATGTTTGTTAGTTTCAATTTTTTTTAAATATAGAATTTACGCTCCGTATAAATTTGATGCAAAGTGCAATTCTAACCAAATTGCTACTTAATGATCCGTTTTAAAGGAGATATAATTATAACATTGTTTTATTTATAAGTAAATTTTGAATGGAAGACTGTTGCCCATGAAGATGAGAAAATAATATTAAATTAGACGCGCACAAATATATATATATATATATATCTTTAGCACGGTAACTACATAAATTTACCAGATTCTTGTATTAGAATATTGACTTCAATAACAAATTTCATGTCGATTTTGTTGCTCCACACTTTGGCCTTTTGACCACTATCATAGTGCTTGTCCAAATAATCAAGGATGATAAAGTTACACCCCAAAAGATTTTTTCCCAAAAAAATAATCAAAGTTACAATAAAAATTTAATGAAAATAATTACCTAAGGTATGTCGACATCTCCATTTCTGAATCTTCTCAAGTTTTTTACCATCTTCGTCACTATTCATATTTGTTTTATACTTACAAAACGAAATAGTTATTGCAATCATAAAAAATATTAATACAAAAACAACATAAGTTAGGAACTTCAACCTAAATTTAAACACCAAAAGAACTAATAAATCATATAAAAGGGATCATTTCAATATTTGTTTTAAAGATGAATAGAAAATGGCTAGATTATTTTTTTTAAAAATAGCATATGAACAATACAATTATCATATTAGTAATTCACGCACTTAAAATATTAAAAAATGATGTACATGATTCACTGACATGAAATTCTTCAGAAGTTCTCTATTTCTCTATCATCAGTTTCTTTTTCTTCCTCCTTGCATTGGAGAGGTGATCCCTTCAATCGTAAAAAATAATTGCAGCACAAACAATTCAGATAGTAATTCTTCTTTAATAATCTTAGTGGTGTAATCATATTTTTGTTTGAATCTTATTTTTGTTTGGATGTTATTTTTTCTTAAAACATGTTTGAAATCGTATTTTGAAGAGTTGATTTTAAGAAGATATAAATGATGAAGTTAGGAGTAGTATATTTTTTTAAAGACATGCCTTAAAAGGTTTAGATGATTTTTAAGGATAAGGTTAGTTTTATTTTTGAAATTTAAATTTTAAATTAATTATTTAGGTAGTTGATCATGGCTGATTTTTGCCTTTTGATAAGGACGCGAGTTTTTTTTTTCTTTTTTAATTGACAGTTTTTTTTCTTTCTATTTTAAATAATGCATATTATCTTGAAATATTTTTATTAATAAGTATATACTTTACATTTATGTTATATTTAAGTTTATTGTATTTTTTATTTTTCATTTGAATACATTTACTCTAAATATTTTGATTTTGAATGAGAAAGTACTATGTAGTGGAGTCATATTAATGTGTAGTTTTTATTTTTATTTTCATTGGCTTCTTTATTATTTTTTAAAATAATTAAATAGATGTCAATCAATAAAGATAGATATTTTAATTATGATAAAAATAAGAGTCCAAAATAATATAAACTTTAGTTACATGTGCTATTTTGGCCCTTTTTAAGGACGTAAGTTTTATCTTCTTTTTTTTAATTGACAGTTTTTTTTCTTTCTATTTTAAATAATGAATATTATCTTGAAATTTTATATTAATAAGCATATACTTTACATTTAGGTTATCTTTAAGTTTATTGTATTTTTTATTTTCATTTGAATTCATTTACTCTAAATATTTTGATTTTGAATGAAAAAATAGTATGTAGTGGAGTCATATTATTTTCATTGGCTTCTTTATTATTTTTAAAAATAATTAAATAAATGTCATATAAATATAGGTATTTTAATTATGATAAAAATAAGAGTCAAAAACAGGGGCGGCTCTACAACATTGAAAAAAATGCAATTGCCTTAGGCCCCAAAATTTGAGGGGCCTCATTTTTTAAAAAAAATAATAGGTTATAAGTATATATTTTTTAAAAATATCGAGTATTACTTGTAGAACATAAAAACTTTTCATAAAAGAGCAAAGAAGTAATAGAAGTTCGACAAATTACGAATACTATGTCTCAAGAAAGATTAAATAATTGGCTATAATAAACTTCATAAAAATATATATTTGAATTAAGGTCTCCAAAATGGCGTAGATCTGATTCCGAACGAGACGGTGAAACTTATCTCTCCACCATACTTAAAAGTCTATTTCTCTTAAAATGTCTAATCAACTTAACATTCATCTAATCCTAATCATATATAAGCACAAAATAAAATGAAACTTGAATGTTCAAGCTAAATAATAATATAAAAATAATAGTTAAAACAATTTATGCGGGGCGGAGCGAAATAAAGTCTTCACAAATTTATGCGAAAATAAAAATTAAGAAAGCTTATACTAGACGAGAACTAAATAAATGTGCACGACAGGGTAATATCGGAAGAAAACCCAAGTCAAACTTTCCCTTCTATTTGAACCAAGAGAAGACAAAATAATGCAAGAATAAAACTCTTTAATCCTGCAAGTATTATGACCAACAACAAGCATGTCATCAACATAAAGCAAAATGATAATAAAGTCATCAGAGAATTTTTGAACAAAAACACAATGGTCTGAAGAAGTCTTCTTGAAGCCCTGCTGACTCATAAAAGAACCAAACTTCTTGTATTATTGTCTGGGGGCTTGTTTTAGACCATACAAGCTCTTCTTCAATTAGCAAACATAATTCTCTTTTTCCTTGACTTCAAAGCCTTCCGGCTGCTCCATATAGATTTCTTCATCCAAATCATCATGGAGAAAAGCAGTTTTAACATCCATCTGTTCAACCTCAAAGTCCAAACTTGCAACCAAGCCTAGAAGCACACAGATGTATGGCATCTTCACAACTGGAGAGAATATCTCATCAAAATCAATTCCCTTTTTCTGGTTAAAGCCCTTCACAGCTAATCTAGCCTTGTACCATGAAATTGGGTTACCATCTTCATGTTTCACCCATAAAATCCACCTGTTTTTTTTTAAAGCTTTTCGATCTTTAGGTAACATAGCCAAATCAAAGGTATGATTATCATGTAGAGACTTCATTTAATCCTCCATGACATCAAACCACATTTCTTTTTCTTCACTTTCCATGGCCTCATCAAGACTCTCTGGTTCTCTCCCGTCAGTCAAGAGTACATACTCATTGGGAGAATAACGAGATGAAGGTATTTTCTCTAGTAGATCTTCTTAGAGAACTCTCGGGAGCATCAATAATAGTTGGTTGCTGACCAATTACATCGTCTTGTACTTGAGCATCAATGGCATACTGGTCATTCTGAGTATGATCACCATCTTCAATATCAACTTGAAGATTTTCACCTGGTGGAATAGTCAAAGGAACTGGATCAACATCAACTAGGCTCTCACTGTTCTGAGAATCAACTTTCTCAGCTTTGTCAAGATCTTCAATTGTTGGCCTTCAAAGAACACAACATCACGACTTCTAACAAGTTTCCACTCAACTGGATCAAAGAAACGATAGCCAAATTCATCTTGACCATAACCAACAAAGATACATTGCCTAGTTTTAACATCCAACTTTGACCTTTCATCCTTAGGAACATGCACAAAGGCTTTACACCCAAAAACCTTAAGATGATCATAAGAAACATTCTTACCAGACCAAGCTCTGTCAGGGACATCACCATTCAAAGCAACAATAGGAGATAAATTGATAACAGAGGCAACAATATTAAGTGCTTCTGCCCAAAAGGAATCTGAAGCATACATCTAACCATCTCAACAAGAGTTATGTTTATCATCTCCGCTAAACCATTTAGCTTAGGAGTCTTTAGAGGAGTTTTCTGATGCCGATTACCCTGCTCTCTGCAATATCTATCAAAAGAACCAATATACTCACCACAATTATCATAATAGATGCATTTCAATTTCTTCCTTGTCTGTCTCTCAATCAAGGCCTGAAAATTCTTGAACATATCAAGTACATGATCCTTGGACTAAAAAAGAGAATACCCAGAGTTTGCGCGAATGATCATCAATAAAAGTCACAAAGTAAAGTGCACCACCATGAGAGCTTACCTTAACAGGACCACACAAATCATAATGTACTAACTCCAGTAAATCTGGCTTTCTTTAAGGCGGATGACTCTGAAAAGAAACTCTTTTCTGTTTACCGGCTAAGCAATGAACACACTTGTTCAACTTTGTTTGTTTTACTCCGGAAAGAAAATTCTTCTTAGCCAAATTGTCCATCTCCTTATCGCTCATATGACTCAGTCTTCTATGCCATAATAATGATAAAGTATTATTCTCCACCACATTTATTGAGCCTCTGAAGGTGGAGCCCTGAAAAACGTATAAGTTAGACAACTTGTCACCACGGGCTATAACCATTGAACCTCTAGTAAGCTTCCACTGGCCAGCACCAAGGATATTAACATAACCCTCATCATCAAGATATCCAATAGATCAATCAAATTCAAGCGGACATCTGGAGCATGCTTGGCATTATTGAGAACTAGTTTGGAACCATTATTACTTTCCAAACAAACAGTCCCAATACCAAGAACCGCAACTACATGATTATTGCCCATTTTTTACATCCCAAAATTACCTGGAGTATAAAAAGAAAATAATTCCTTCCTGGGCGTGACATGAGAAGTAGCACCATAATCCATAAACCCGTTAGACTCATCGCAAACAAGATTAATGACATTATCATCACAAGAAACAAGAAGGTCATCGTTAGCAACAACATCAACACAATTTTCATTATCGACTTCTTTCTTTTGTTGTTTCATATTTCTCTTGTACTTGAAACAATATTTCATGATATGCCCATTCTTGTGACAATAGTCATATGTAACATTCTTGAATCTAGACATTTACTTTCCTTTACTTTTATCTGTGTTATTCTGACCTCTAAACTTGCTTCTCCCCCTGTCTTCAGTAACCAAAACATTGGAGTATGAAGGAGAAGAAGATGTGCCTTGAGATCTTCTTCTCATTTCTCCATTCAAGACACCACTCTTAGCATATTTCATGGTCACAACACCACTGAGAGCAAAATTAGTCAAAGAAACTCGAAGAGTTTCAAAAGAGTCTGGCAGAGTATTAAGAATCCATAGTCCTTGAATTTCTTCATAGAATTTTACACATATTCCGGACAGCTGGCCAAGAACACCCTGAAAATCATTAATATGATCAGAAATAGAAGTGCCCTATTTATACATGATGTTCATCAATTGTTTCAACATAAACAATTTATTGTTACCAGTCTTCGGAGCAAAAATGTCTCAAGCTTATCCCATAAGCTTCTAGCATGTGTCCATTAACAATGTGATTTCTCACATTATCTTCAACCCATTGTCTGATATAGCCACAAACCTGTAATTGCTCAAATTCCCAATCATCATCATTCATAGATTCAGGTTTGTTAGAAGCAAACACATGTTGATGCATTTTCTTGACAAATATAAGATTTTTGATCTTGCCTTTTCAAGTATGATAATTACTACCATTCAAACAAACCATCTTGCTCATATTTGACTCCATCATTGATGAGTCCATAATTTGGACTCATTTAGGGCTTTATTTTAATGAATTTAGTGTCCTCAAATGCATATTTTGTCTCAAAAACTGATGTAAATCCTTGAGTTTCAGGTATTTGGAGTTAGAGACAAAGCATGGACACTATGAAGCAAAAAGGAACAAGGCAGCTGAAAAGAACGAAGAAAATAAGGCCTAAGGATCGCCTAATGCATTAGGCGAGTCGTCGAATGGCCTTAACTCTTGCCTAATGTTCCAGTATGCTGAGCCCTGAAGGAAAATATCAAGTCTGTGAGGAAATGGAGCAGTCGGCGCATCACCGAGCAGTTTCGCGAAGCAGTTCCCTGTCGGCCAATGAATCAAAACGCGAAGATGATGAAGACAAAAGCTAAAAGGCAATGAACCAGACCAAATGGTGGATCGCTGAGTGTATCGGCGATCCCGATTAACTACGTCGAGTGGTTCTTCGCAACATAAATTTTTAAAAACTATAATTACCTATTTAATTATGTAGCTTAGGATCAAATTGTAGAGAATTACTGAGACTTAGAATATTTTCAGTTTTTAGTTCTTAGAGTTTTTGGGAGACATTGTTCTTGAGCTTGAAAGTTTTGAAGGTTTTCAACTCCAAGAAATTGGAAGTGGTCTTGAAAAATCTTTATCCTTGACGTGTTTAAAGACATTATTTATCGTACCCATTTGATGAAAATACTTTTTTTGGTATCGATTTCTATCTCTTTTTCATGTTTAGCTAAAACCTCAATTCTTGGGGTGTTATTTTGTGAATATAGGTTAAATTTCCTGTTGGGTATTGCTTATTGTTAGTCTATTTGCTGTTTAAATGTGATTTCATTTAGTAGTTGTGTTTGAACTTAATGGGATTGTAGTTGCAAATACAATTTCATCTTAGTATTTTTGGCTTGCGAGAGAGAGAGAGGTTTTAAAATTAAGACTACTAAATCGATAGCCGGTGGTTATTGGATTGTTGTGGGTTCAACTCGAGAGAGTGAACCCTAGACGTTCTCCCACACATTCAGCTTGAGAGAGTGAATGGGCTAAGGCAGAGACTGCTCTTAAATGTTGTCACTCGGTGTTCGAGAGAAATCGAGTTGATTCGGGGTATGTTGCTCGAGAGAGAATTTACCCCCACTAAAGTGTAGCCTAGTTACAAATATTTAACGATTTACTATCAATAGCATTTACCCGATTATTTATTTTATCCCATATTCCTATCACATCCCAAGAATCTCGTTTCCCTATCTCGCATCTTTATATTTTTGCTGTTTTTGTTCATTAGTTGAATACAAAACCCCCATTGATAATTGACATTCGTGTCACCTTTAGATTTAGTATGTTTTTATTTGTAAATATTTATAGCTATGATTGATTAGAACTAAGTTTTACTTTTCTATTTGATTCTCGACTACTAACCGCTCCCTGTGGAAACGATTCCAACCCTTGGTTGGGTTATATTACTACTCGTGATCGTTGACACTTGAATTGGAAGTAGTGTCTTGATACGTGCATGAAGTCACAAATAGATATCAACAACAACCAAATGCTCCGATACCCCTTTGTTGGGAAAGACAATCACAAAATAAATGTGCACGACAGAGAAATAGCGGAAGAAAACCCAAGTCAAACTTTCTCTTCTATTTGAACCAAGAGAAAACAAAATAATGCAAGAATAAAACTATTTGGGCAGCAAACAAATCAACCAAGCAAGAAAAATAAATCAACACATGAGACACCAAACTTTAATGTGGAAAACCTCTTCGGTGTGAAGGGTAAAAACCACAAGGTCAAAGCTCTACTAAAATCAACAAGAGTTACCAAAAGTGTTCTCCAAAATAGTCACCAACAAAGTGCCAAACAATGAGCAACACAACTACAAGATAACATCAAAAACTAGAGAAATAAAAGAAGCGAAAATACCAAACCGGCAGCTACTGTTCACGAACAAAAATATGGAGATACAGGACTCCAAATCACCCTTACTCAGTTTCCAATCAAAGATCAAGTTGAAAGAAACAAGCTTTCCAAAAATTAGCTCAATCGGATAAGAAATAAAACGGAAATTGCAATTTGAAATTGGCTGCTAGGGTTTGTGCGAAAATCTAAACTTTCTCACTTTTCTCTCTATATGGCTGCTATCAATCTCTTGTGATTTTTCTCAAATAAGACCTAAAAGAAAGTCTTACATATGCACCATAATATTGGGCTTATGGGTAAAAGTGAGCTTGTCAAATTTGGGCTAAATTTATCCACAAAGGAAAGGAAGGAAGACCCAAAACCTTGAACTTTTATTTATGGAAAAACTACCTATATAGACATACTATACTATCATATATACATATTTTATCTCTACTTTAAAAATGTTACATAGAGTACCACTTTTTAATAAATATACCATATATTTTAAAAAATTAAATCAGATACACAATTTCTTAAAAAATGATAGTAAATAATTATATTAAAATTACATCTCCTTAATTAGTGGGACATTAATAATTCAAATTAATTTTATCTCTCTTCAATTCAGCCACTTCCCTCCCCAATCCCAAAACGTTTGTATCCTATTCACACTATCCCACCCTCGCCCCTTCTTCCCCACTCCCACACGTATCACTCATATTACCCCTCCTTCCTTAGCAGTTCAATACACCTTTTGCATTGTTTGAGTTTGTTATTTTTCCATTTAAATATTTTCAGCCGATAGATTTTAGAATTTTTACATTGTTTGAGTTTGTTATTTCTCCATTCTATTTTAATGACTCATAATTCAAAAAATGGTATGAATCTTGTTAAGGGATTGTTAATGAACAATAAATTTTCGATAAAGAAATTTTATTTGTTTCTTTTCATAACCATTTTGTAATGGTTGTAGGATCCGACTCTTAAGTTCAACAAGACGCAATGGAAGCTAACACATTTTTTTCTACTTCAATTTTTAATATATTGTTATGCTTATCAAAGATTCATGGTTTAGGACATGTAAACTTTTTGTTTTTTCCGTGTATATTGTTTTAATTAAACATTTTCTGATTTGGGGATTTACATATCATGATGAATAAAGTCAGATACAGTGGGGATTTGTTAAAAAATTTACAAATTAAGTTTTATATTTTTAAATTTGTTGTTTCTCAAACACTTTAATTGTTGAACATTCCCAAAATCGGATGATTCTCGTTAAATGTACTACATATTAACAATATTATACTAAATCAAACAACATTTATTTGTTCATTTCATTCATGAATTTCTCATTGCAGGGACTGAGTCTTCATACGCCAACATTCAAGTCAAGAATAGATCTAAGTATAGGAACGACCTTATCAAGATGAAAGAACTACGCCAAACTTTAATTAACAGAAAAAAAATACACCATTAGATGCACATCAAGTGCAAAAATGTTGCACACACATCAAGTGTACATGTATTTAGTTAAGAGTTTATGTATCTGAGTTAAGATTATATGTATCTATGAGAAAAAAATTCAAATCCTTAAAGAAAGGGAGAATTTTGAATGATTTTTTTTGGATTAATTAATGATAAGATAAATACTCCACCGTTGTAATTTGTTCCTAAATTTGTGTATTTCAATTACATTTCATATTTAGACACACATAATTATATGTGTGTTTACTATGTATTTGAGATACATGATTTTGAATATAATGTATGAAATTGATACTTGATTCATCGAATTAATAATAGATACATATAAAAGATACATGAAATCAAAATTAGATCATATAAATAGATACATGAAATTAATATTATATCATATAAATAGATACATGAAATTCATACTAGACACATATAACAAATACACAAAATTAATATTAGATACGTCTATGATACATATGAATGTACTTGTATGATACTCATGTATCTAAGTGTTTGTTTTGTTGGATATATCATATATTGATAATAGATAAATCAAATTAATGAATTTTATTATTTTAAGAGTAATAAAATGAAATTAATCAAATTGCATGACCGAGATATACATGTTTTTTTTGTCTTTTATTAATAATATTAACGAATTTATTATTTCAAATAATAATAAAATGAAATTAATTAAACATAGATACACTCTTTGATTTCCGTCTTATATTAAGGAAATCAGTTACAACCAATTAATTTAAACAAATAACATACGTATCTCGATTTTAAAATTCGGCAGTTACATGTATCTCACGGATTCAAACTCATGTATCCTAAGTATGAAATATTGTAGAAAAAGTAATATTTAAAACTATGAAAAATCTGTGTAATTAAAATCTAAACTAGTGGAATTTATATAGTTTGCTCATTAAAAAAACTTATTCAATATAGAAAGAGAGACATCTTTTTTGGGCAATTTAAAATAAAAATAAATTATGTCAAATTTAATAAAGAAAAAAACGTTTTTGGGTTTTAGCACGTGTAAAAGCTTTTTGGATATTGGTAGTAAAAGAATGAGTCTTGTTTCTCATTCGAGGAAAACAAGGTTTAGTACACGCGTATTATTACACATATAAGTAAAACTTTAGACAAAAATAATTACTCCTCCATTTTTAATTATCCAATTTAAAAAATAAATAACTTACTTTTTAAAATATATATATTTTTCATTATTATTATATATATTATTTCTTTTAATTTAAATGTCTTATTTTGACTTTTGATAAATATAGTCTTAAATTAAAGATACGTGTAGTATTTTAAATTGAGTAACTTTCACATATAGCAAACATAAAAATCATATTTATATGTTATTGCTATAGTTTGCATAATTGCGCTCCATAACAAATTTTATGTTTGCTATGGAACTTTTGATTTGTATAATTCGCTACAAACATCCAATTTTATACAAATTGTTCAGTTTTGTATAAATTCATTTATACATTGTAATTTGTATAATAAGATCTGTATTTGTATAATTATAAGTGTATAGGACGAAAATATATGTATTTGTATATACACTCTTCTCTCTCTTTATACAAACACAAACACATTTTATACCGAAATGTAAAAATGGCTAATTGTATACCGAAAATGGCTAATTGTATACCGAATCAGATGACAAAAAAAGGTGATGTTTGCTGCGAATTACAATTAAAATAAACCATGACTATAGCATTTAATTTGAATTAATAGTTTGTTATTTCATACAATTTTCCCTTTTAAATTTTGGGGTATTAAACTTATTTTCCCTGTCCAATAATAGTTGTCTACTATTGATTTGATACACACCTTAAGAAACAAGTAATATTACTATATTACCCTTTGAATATATTAAATTTAATACTTTAGAAAATGTATTAGATATTGAATAGTAAAGGTGAAATAGACACAAAAAGATAAAATATCTCTTGATTTTTCAAATAGGACAAATATTGTTGGACAACTATTTTTAGTATAGTATAGAAGTAAAGATGAACCGGGGGAGTACTATATAAAATACTGAAATTAAAAAACTTATTAAATATTGAAAGAGACATATTTTGAGATATACCAAAATTGAAAGTAAGACATTTAAATTAAGACAGAAAGAGTAGTATAATTACTTTTTATTCATTCCTCAACATATAGAGTAATAATTAGAGATAATATAATAAATTAGCATTTTATTAATGAAAAATTAAATAAAATATTCACAGAATCAAAATTCCTTCAAGTAAAATGACTCGATTACAATTTATTACAAATTGACTGTAGATTTTATTAATTACATTCATGTTCTAGACTTTATTATATAATAATACGATCTTATTCCTAACACGAACAAATTAACCCACTTATTTATATATTCCCTTAAGTTTCAAATACCCCACAACAAGAAATTTTAATAAATAAATAACAGTATTCAATTTATTAGGAGCAATTTTCACATATAGCAAACATAAAAATTATATTTGTAAGTTATAGCTATAGTTTGCATAATTGCGCTCCATAACAAATTTTATGTTTGCATCCAACTTTATACAAATTGTTCAGTTTTGTATAAATTCATTTATACATTGTAATTTGTATACTAAGATCTGTATTTGTATAATTATAAGTTTATAGGACGAAAATATATATATTTGTATTTGTATATACACTTTTCTCTCGCTTTATACAAACACAAACGCATTTTATACATTTTATACATCTATATACCGAAAATGGCTAATTGTATACCGAGCCAGATGACAAAAAAATGGGATATTTTCTGCGAATTACAAATAAAATAAACTATGACTATAAGATTTAATTTGAATTAATAGTTTGCTATTTCATACAATTTTCCATTTATTATTTTCATAAATCACCAATGGCTGATAAAATATATATGGTTATACACTATATATATATAATTATATATTATTATTTATACATGATTATATATCTCTGATACATAATTATGTACGTTATACATTATATATATAAGATTAAGAAGTATACCAAATCAAACTTGAACGACTAAAATAAAAAGAGTAATTGATTTGTTGTGATATTGATGTTTCATTCGCGAGACGAAAAATAAAAAACATAAACTACATCTCTTTAAATGTGAAATGTTATAGAAATTGTAATCAAATACTCCTATTTATTTGTATACTATTTCTTGTCTTTGATTATTCTTATGCACACAAAAAAAAGGTGTTTAATCATTTTTGTTACGTCTTTTGGGAGTATATACAACTAGTTTAATCATATGATCAGTGGCGAAGCCACATGTAGTTGAGGGTTGTCGATCGATACTCCTTTGTCAGAAAATTTCACTATATATCTAGAGTAAAAATATTTTTTATGTATATATATTACATATTGACATTCCTTGACTTCCCTTAGCTAATTTAAAATTGACAAATCAATTGCCTCCCCTCAAGTCATTATCAATGACACGTCAATGGTGGGACTTTCAAAAAAAGGATATTTATGTAACATAGTAAGATGTCACAATAGGTTATCAAAATTTAGAGGTGTGAAGTGGACGGTTGAGTTAAATTTGAACGGATTAAATATGGTTAGAAGTGTCAAATGAACGGTTTTGTTGAATTTGAACGTGTCAAAATGAATTGAAATCTTAATAAATTAATGAGTTATTGACTTACCTAAAAGTTACTTGGAATGAAATGAGTTGATCTGAAATGAACTAAAATGTATGTCATAATGTAACCGCTTTATTTATATTATCCTTTTCAGGAAAATTATGAAAAATGACAAAAAATACAACTGATTTATAGAAAACAGCTACTCTCGTCTCTCTCTTTCTTCTATCAATAAGAAGAAATTTATTCAAATGTATTATGTATCAATTGTATTCGGTCAAATATAGATGAGAGTTTTGTATTTTATTTCAATTGTATTCGAGAAACTGTATTTTGTATTTTTGTATCAATTGTGTTTGTATTCATACGAATTCAGTATGCATTCATCCTCTCTGTCGAATGTAACGACCCATTTGGTCGTTTTGAGTACTAGACCTTTGTATTTCATAAAATAATTTCCGATACATTTTAAATGAGTGTTTTGGACTATTCGTAATTATAAGTATGAAATTAGTGGGGTACTTTTAATAATTTATTTAGTTGGAGGTTAAAGAAAATAAATAGTGGGTCACTTTTATCACTTTTTATAATTGGTTATATGATAATTAGGGGTTCCTATCTTGAGTTAGAAACTCAACAGGAACTTCAACTACGGCGGCAAATTAGTAAGGAGGCCGACGAGTGCTTCAGATTGGAATGGTTCGGAGGCATTGAGGAAAGGAAAAGTATTGGAGAAGTAACTTGCTTGACTTCGATTCTTCGGTGGAGGTAGGTTATGGTTTATTCTATTTCGATAGTTAGACTCTTAATAGTGACTGATATGTATTGAGTGATATTGTGAAGTTCTCTATGTACTTGATTGTGTGGTTATGTGGTTTGTGATTGGCCTAAAATCTTGAGACCATGAAATGTATAATCTAAAACCCTCTCTATCGAAGTGATGCCTTGAATAAAGAAGGCTTGATGAAATACTGTTAATGAATTGAAAAGTGGTGATAATAAATGAAATAAATTAATGATATTATTGGATCGGAGTGTCACGTTCCGACATGGTATTATTGGATCGGAGTGTCACGTTCCGACACGGTATAATTGAATCGGAGTGTCACGTTCCGACACGGTATAATTGGATCGGAGTGTCACGTTCCGACACGGTATAATTGGATCGGAGTGTCACGTTCCGACACAGTATAATTGGATCAGAGTGTCACATTCCGACATGATATTATTGGATCGGAGTGTCACGTTTCGACATGGTATAATTGGATCGGAGTGTCACGTTCCGACATGATAACATTAAAGGAAAAAGATATTGAATTAACTTAATGTACTCAATCTCAAAGAACTCAATTCCCAAATTAGTTTGGTTTGGAGGCATGAGTCCTCATGTGTGATCTTGATATTGTTGACTGATCACGTACTTACTTTAGTGTTGTTGACACTAGTTTATGTGTTTGTTGATTGCCACCTGCTAAGTGTCATAGTTGATTTTATACTATTATTCATTGTATATTAGTTTCTATTTTGGGTTGGCCGATGATACCTACTCAGTACATGTTGCCCTGTACTGAGCCCTACTTGTATTTTTATTTGTTTTCCTTTTATGGAGTGCAGCGAATGTACCAGCGACTTTGACTTGCCATTAGCTCTAGCCAGTCTCTGTATATCATGTTCAATGGTGAGTTATTCATTCGAGCTTGTGTTGGATTCTCTCGGTCATGACCTGATGTCCTTAGTTTTCGGATACAAATTACTTTATTTCATTTATTTAGGTGTCATTGATACTCTTAGACTTAGTATGTGGAGATTAGATGTCCTTGATGTGATGACTTTCAGGTTTTGGGTATAATGTGTAATAGACTTTAGAGGTTGACTTGATTAGTTACTTTAATAAGTTTTAAGCTTCCACATTTTATTGTTATTCGTAGTTTAATTATTGATATATGTTGGGGTTTGGATTTCTTGGTTCACCTACTTAGGAGGTTAAGTGTGGGTGCCACTCACAACCCAATTTGGGTCGTGACAAACTTGGTATCAAAGCGTTAGGTTCGGTGATCTTATCACACAAGGACAAGTCTAGTAGAGTCTTGCGGAACGGTATGGGGACGCCTTTACTTTTCTTTGAGAGGCTATAGGACTTTAGGAAAACTTCATTCCTTCTTTCTTTCGTGCTACTACTTGAATCCAATTGGTATCTAGGTGAGTGTTTGAACTTCTTCACTCTGTTTCACATATGGTTAGTACTAGAGTATTTTCTCAATTGACTACATGGCCTGTAATGTTTAGTGATCAACATGATTTTTTTTATTAAGTTCATAAAGTTTAAACCTTTATTTTTCATGGGTATTGAATTATGAAGATGTTTATGCTTTCATTGTTGATTGTTTTGACCTGCTCCGTAAAATGAATATAGTGGAGAGGCTTAATGTTGAGTTTGTGACATACTAGTTTCGAGGAGACGCAAAATGTGGTGGTAGTCTCATGTTGAGTGCCGGTTAGTAAAGGCACTACCTATGACTTAAAGCAACATTTTCTAGCTTCTTCATCCAATTATATACCCCAAACTTTGAGCGATAGAAGGAGAGATGGTTTTCTGAATATAGAGAAACATAAGATATGTGTTGCAGCCTATGAGGTCAAATTTTGTACTTTATCTAGATATGTGACAATATGCAAGAAGTTTCGTAAGGGACAACTAGAAAATGAACATCATTACTTTAGAAAATACAGTTGGTAAAGTTTTCATAACATGTATGGGTTGTTTGGCGAATGATGCAATTAGGTTGCGCCAATTGAGGTTAGAATCTTTACTACGATTTCATGGATTGATTGTATATTAAAGAGGGTCATGATACGACTACTACAATAGTACCAATGCTTACTTGATTAAAGTTATGAAGTGTATTACTTTTGTTATCGACCTGATCTAAGAAAGAATGCAAATTGCTTGGGGGTAGAGACAAAATGGATTTGATAATGTTTTATAGTTATTCAATGGGTAGAATTGTGTGAGCTATTCATGTACGATCTTCTCGATAGGTATGATGTGTGATAGATCTAACAGACTTTCATGATGTGGTTCTAGTGTTATATGAAAATGAATATGTTGATTGTCAAGTAGGAATACTAACTACTTAAGGAGTTATCTGTTGTATAACATGTTCAGATAATGAGATTTAGTGTTGCATTGATCACATTTGAGAAACCAACTAGTTTGTTGCTACGGATGATTGGGTTAAGCATTGTTTTAAGGAAGTTTTTAGTGGTGGATCTTTGGTATGGTATTAATGGATTAGGTAATGATGTCTATCTTGAGGGTTTTAGGACTAGTGATTTTATCTTAAGCTCCAAAGGAGTGGATTGATACCGGAATGAAAAACTTACGTATAAAAAAAAAGTCAGTGAGTATACTCGGGTGAATGCAATTGAAGATTTTAGTTAGAAAATGTGTATAAAATTTGGATTAGTCCTTTGGATCTGATCGATATAACTGAGTTAAGGTATCATCAATGAAAAGGTTGACTTCGTGGTGATGGCAAGGGCATGATGAGCATCATGGTAATACGAGTTAGTGATGGATTGTGATTGAGATGCAACTATAGAATACATATTGTTGATTAAATAAATTTTGTATGATATTAATGACTTGTGAGTATCTAAGGTTGCGATTTTCTACTATTTAGTGAGTAACGAGGTTGTATGGAAAGTTTTGAGAGATGTTGGGGCACCACTTGAATAGAATTTAAAGGAGCTAGAATCATAATGAAAATGAAATAAAATTTGTGGGATGAGTGTAGCCTTCGGAAAGAGGTGAGAGTAAGAATATTTTCTCCAATTGCAAGGACTTAAAAGGTATCTTCAAAAGGATTGAGAATTGGGTTCATAGGTGCGTAATTTCATATGTTTTGCTTTGGTTATGGTAATAGGGTCACATTTTCATCAGATTGGTTAAAAAACTAATGGATAAGACTTGACAAAGAAGTGTACATATGTCCAGCTCGAGTGTGATGATAAGTTCTGTTGTGCTTTGAGTTTGGTAATGAGTACATTTGGATTTTTAGTGAAGGATATGGTAAGATCGATGGAAATATGATTAATGATAAGCCAAGATACAGGAATTCATAAATTAAAAGTCTTCAAGGTATGAGCTAATATTGATAGATAAGGGGATTGGATTACACAGTTGGATTCACAATTCAATTTTTTTTGTTTTGTAAATCTACATTCGTAGTGGTATATTTTGTCAAGATATAAATTTGTAAGATAATAAATGATCGTTCAATTGGGTATTGAGTAGTTGGAAGGACTTATGCATGGTTTTGGTCATAAAGTTTGTTACTTTTGATTTTTAAAGGACATAAGGAAAGATTTCAGTTAAAAGTATTGGTTTAGAGTATAAGGTAAAATGTCATGGGTTGTTGGTAAAAGGATGAGATCGGTAAGCGAGTTAGAGAAATTAACAAGAGTCTGATATATTGAAGGGTCGAGATATTTAGAATTTTGCACCTTGAGAAGAATTTGAGAAAAGTGAAAGAATAAGACCTCTCGTTTAAACCCTGGGGGTATAGTTGAAGGTTGTATTGATTTTTGCCTATGAGTTTAGATATAACTGTGAGATGTGAACTAGTTCGGTACAGACTTACTAGGAATTTATTATTGACTTTTATAAAGATTGAGATTTGGTTTGGGTGACAAACGGTGAGGCATGAAAAAATTTAGTATTTTACGTGGGGTTAGATTGCTCAAATTATGATAGATGACTTAAGAATGATGTATAAGGTGAGATATAATTCTACATGGTTATTAAGAATTTAGAGTTGGGTTAATACTGCTCTATTGATAGGACTACATAGAATGTTAAGATGTGTTACATAGACATTTGATGGTGAATAGAGGTTATGAGCTTATAGTATACAAAATAATTTGAGTGACCAAGAATTTCCCTAAGTGTTGGCATGAGGTATGTGATGGTTTAGAATGGTAGCTAAAGCATGGCATGTGGAAGTGGTGTGGAGTTGACTTTGGGTGTGATTTAATAGTTTTATCTCGATGGAAAAGTACTATCAAATTTAAAATTAGTGCTATTAGCCTTGTTTGGGACTCGTATTTGTCATGAAATGCTTAAATAGAAAGAGAGATAATCATAGTTTGAATATGTATTTGATAAGGATACTTTGATACTAATGATGGTTTGGGAGTAAGGTAGATGATCAGTATGGTTATGATGTTTTGTTAGTATTAAGAGTGTTGACTTCAGTGGATGTGGGGTTCGATAAATCAAGTATGTGTGCAATTATAATAGGGACTAAATTAATGATTGTGGATAGCTAGAAAATCAAAGAGATAGAGTTAGATGAATGAAAATGTTTGATATAGGCCCTATGAAAGGAGTATCTAGAGTTATTCGACCTTGGTTGTGTACATTCTTACATGACAAACTATTTCATTTTGGGCATGGGTTAGAGTATGATTCACTTTCTACGTCTGTGTGTGTTTCGCTTCTATGGGTGAGTCCCTAGTAGTGGATTGTGTGTACCGATTCTATGATTGTCCTCCTGGTAGGGTGGCATCCTTGGTTAGACTTGTTCATTCCAGTTATGAAAGATTTGGTGTTGTTTGGGATAGTTGAAGTATACTAGTGATTCTACACGCACAACTTTGCTTATGAGAATTTATAGGAGAGCTACCATGAAAATTTACAGTTTTTCGATAGACTTAAGATTTATCTCATCATCGGTATCATGTTTTGGTTATGTGTGATTGAATGTGGGGACCATGGGATCTAGTTTTGTCATTCTTAAGGTTTGTCTGTAATAACTACTAATCTAGTATTTCTATAGTGTTGTTAGAGGTTCTGTATACTTAGGTGTATCACTCGATGGTGGTTCGATTTTACTTGATGATTACTTGATGTCTAAAGATCATATTTTTATAGCTTAAGCTCGAGGAAATATTATGTTGTGAGGATGTAATCTTGATAAGTTCTGTGATGGTTGATGAATTACGAGTGTGTGGTGGTTGGTTCGGGTTCACTCCTGGTTGTAACCAATATTGATTCAGGATTTTATCATGGTTATGTTAGAAAATATTTGTCCTGATGGTTGTGTCAAGGTCTAGTGGAAGAATCGGTCAGTTGAAGAGTCCACTTGAGAATAGTTTTGTTGTTAGTTGAGTTTACATACAACAACAATTATCATTAGAGTATTCAGATGACCCCATTTGAGGCATTGTATGGGAGGAGGTGTAGATCTCCAATTGGTTGGTTTGATACTTTTGATATGAGACCTTGGGTACTAATATTTCGAAGGAATTGTTAAGACAAGTACCCTTTCTTACCCTCACCTTCTGTTGATCATTCGAGGACGAACGATGGGTAAATTGGTATCTAATGTAACGACCCATTTGGTCGTTTTGAGTACTAGACCTTTGTATTTCATAAAATACTTTCCGATACATTTTAAATGGGTGTTTTGGACTATTCGTAATTATAAGTATGAAATTAGTGGGGTACTTTTAATAATTTATTTAGTTGGAGGTTAAAGAAAACAAATAGTGGGTCACTTTTATCACTTTTTATAATTGGTTATATGATAATTAGGGGTTCCTATCTTGAGTTAGAAACTCAACATGAACTTCAACTACGGCGGCACAATCAGTAAGGAAGCCGACGAGTGCTTCAGATTGGAATGGTTCGGAGGCACTGAGGAAAGGAAAAGTATTGGAGAAGTAGCTTGCTTGACTTCGGTTCTTCGGTGGAGGTAGGTTATGGTTTATTCTATTTCGATAGTTAGACTCTTAATAGTGACTGATATGTATTGAGTGATATTGTGAAGTTCTCTATGTACTTGATTGTGCGGTTGTGTGGTTTGTGATTGGTCTAAAATCTTGAGACTATGAACTGTATAATCTAAAACCCTCTCTATCGAAGTGATGCCTTGAATAAAGAAGGCTTGATGAAATATTGTTAATGAATTGAAAAGTGGTGATAATAAATGAAATAAATTAATGTTATTATTGGATCGGAGTGTCACATTTTGACACGGTATAATTGGATCGGAGTGTCACGTTCCGACACGGTATAATTGGATTGGAGTGTCACGTTCCGACACGGTATAATTGGATCGGAGTGTCACGTTCCGACACGGTATAATTAGATCGGAGTGTCACGTCCCGACACGATATAATTGGATCGGAGTGTGACGTTCCGACACAGTATAATTGGATCGGAGTGTCACGTTCTGACACGATATTATTGGATCGGAGTGTCACATTCCGACACGGTATAATTGGATCGAAGTGTCACGTTCCGACACGGTAACATTAAAGGAAAAAGATATTGAATTAACTTAATGTACTCAATCTCAAAGAACTCAATTCCCAAATTGGTTTGGTTTGGAGGCATGAGTCCTTATGTATGATCTTGATATTGTTGACTGATTACGTACTTACTTTAGTGTTGTTGACACTAGTTTATGTGTTTGTTGATTGCCACCTGCTAAGTGTCATAGTTGATTTTATACTATTATTCATTGTATATTAGTTTCTATTTTGGGTTGGCCGATGATACCTACTCAGTACATGTTGCCCTGTACTGAGCCCTACTTGTATTTTTATTTGTTTTCCTTTTATGGAGTGCAACGAATGTACCAGCGACTTTGACTCGCCATCAACTCTAGCCAGTCTCTGTATATCAGGTTCAATGGTGAGTTATTCATTCGAGCTTGTGTTGGATTCTCTCGGTCATGACCTGATGTCCTTAATTTTCGGACACAAATTACTTTATTTCATTTATTTTGGTGTCGTTGATACTCTTAGACTTAGTATGTGGAGATTAGATGTCCTTGATGTGATGACTTTCAGGTTTTGGGTATAATGTGTAATAGA
>JAJOOS010001014.1:0-32343 GCA_029582725.1 Solanum chiquidenum | reverse complement strand
TGTCTAACCCCCAAAAATGAGGTTTACATCCCCTATTTATAGAAAACAAATCCTAAATAAAAAAGGAAACAATTTAAGGAAAGTTTGTTTCAGGCACGCGTCTTCATTTCACGAGACTGACTTACGGACCGTCGATGGATCTACGGTCCGTAAGTCCCTTCCGTCAGCCAGGACTTAGAAAATATTTCAGCCTCCAGAAACCAGCTTCTCTGAAGCAAACAACGGATGTACAGTACGGACCGTAGATCGATCTACGGTCCGTCAATCCCCTCCGTAGCTCCATACTTAGAATCTTCAAAATCAGGTACTGGAACCCTCACAGTATCCATCTACGGATCAACAGTACGGTCCGTAGATCCATCTACGGACCGTCAATGGGCACCGTGGTTCCACACTTGGTCAGATTTCCCTGATCTGCCTCCATGCCTTGGCTGCTGATCTACGGCCACCATCTACGGAGCGTCAATAGACCGACGGTCCATAGATCACTCCGTAGATGCCCTTTTCTGCATCCCTTTCAGCTGTCTCTTTACTTCCGTGCCTGAACATCTTTCCTGCAAAATATGATAAAAACACATAAAAACCAATACTAAAAGGCCCTAGACACATACAACTTATAAGTGAAATGTATTAGAAATACCGTAAACTCACGGTATATCAACACCTCAGAATCTAGTAGACAGGTGACAAGTCACAAGCTAAAGAAGTGAGCCTGAGCACCCTCCATGTGGGCCCAGACGGGCTGTGAAGTGCACCATAAGGCATGGTGCTGCCCATGGCTGCTCACAAAATTGAGCCAAGAAAGGCTCCCCTCCCACGAGCACCCAAATGGCTTGTGAAGTGCTCAACGGGCCATGGTGATAGTCGTGGAGGGGAGGCAGTAGCTAGCCAAAAACTTGACCTTTCACACGAGCCACATGATGCCTCGTGAAGGCCACTACGAGCAGTGGGAGGGGTCGTGATAAGAAAATAGTTTAAGGGGTGGCAAGACAATACACTGGTCAAGGACCACGGCTTCCACTACGGGCCGTGTGGTCCTTGACAGCTCGTGAAGAGCCTCATGGAAGGGGGTTCGACAGTTTTAATTAAGGGGCACATGGGTCTTTTCCAAATTTCTTTAAAACAAATCTATGTCATTTTACCCAAGCCTAGGGCCCCTATATAAGTGATTTTAACCCCAAAACTTACCCATTCAAGTCATTCTCTTAATTCACCAAAAGAAATTGAGTTCCTCTTCTCCAAAATATTTTTCTCTCTAGAACTTGAACAAGAAGAAGGATTGAAGCTAGGGCTAAATGTTAAATCTCCTTTCTCCAAGCATTTGTGGGCATTGATATCAAGGTATAATAAATTTTGATCCATGGAATCCTTGCATCTATGGATCCCCTAATTAGTTCTCTTAATTGAAAAGTAGAATTCCCTAAATTTGAGTTAGGGCTTTCTTCTAAGTTGTGGGTTCATACGAATGTTGATTCAATTGATTGAATTAAGATTTTTTATGCATGAATTGAGTGGATTCTATGCTTTTATGATGAATTTCTATGTACCCATGCCTAACCCATATTTCTAAGGTAAAATCTATGTAAATGGGTTTGGTGATACGAAAGGAGAAATTATGGGTTTAGATGTATTCTTATAGGATTGATAAGGTACATTATGAATTGCTTTGAGATTGAAGTATATATGATGATTTACGATTAGAATGGCATTGAGAGTAAAGCCTATGTATAAATTGTTGATTGTTGTGGAAGGGATTCTTCCCATATGATTTCCTTTATGAATGTATGAGCGTGAAAGACTTTCTCACATTGAATGATTCTAGGTTTAAAAGATTTCTCACCTAAAATGAATCTAAGTAAAAAGGCTATGAAATTAATGAGGCTAGAGGTGATTACCCTTGACCTCTAAATTAGAATAGAATATGAGGCGAGTACCCATATTCCTTAGAATAGATTATGAGGCGAGTACCCTTATTCCATGAAGTTGAAAAAGAGGCGACTACCCACATTCCTATTATGTAAGTTGGACAAGGGCTGATTACCCATGATCTTAAATATGATTTGGGAAAGAGGCGACTACCCATGATCCCAAAGTAAGAAGGATAAGAGGCGCCTACCCATGATCCTTTATAGTTAGACAAGTGGCGACTCCCTATATCTTTAAAAGTAAGCTATAAGATCTAAAATGTTATGATGAAAAATTATCTTAGATTTTTGCTTGAATTGCCTTCCATGATGAGTAAGGATGAATTGAGGTTACTTCAAGAAGTACTCCTCACATACTATGATGATCTATTATGTGCATTGATTATGCTTATTGACTTATGTTGTCTAACGCTTATGTTTATGTGTTATTTATGCAAGCTATCATATTTAGTACATTCTTGTACTAACGGATATTGTTGTCTACATTTCTTATCCAAATGTAGTGTCCGACGATCTCGATTCTCATCCCCGTGGCTAGGACCTATAGTAGAGGCAAGACTTGAAGATTGGTGAGTCCTCATAGCATTCGAGGATTTGGCCGCTATTTTCTTTATATCCTTTTATTTTAGTTCTTGAACATTGTTGTATGGGATGTGCCCCAAGATTCTATTGTATTAGATGGTTTTTGAGACAAGTGTATTAGAATTTCGATTTTGGAATAAAAAACTTTGATTATGTTGAAAATGCTTTAAATTCTCATAAATTTCTGTTATCTTGACTATGAAAACTTAGTGGCTTGTATGAGGCTTCTCGGGATCTTGTACACCATGTCACATCTAGGGGTACCCCTGGGTCATGACAAACTTGGTAATCAGAGCACAAGGTTTAGAATGGTTCTGGGATGTCTCAAAACCACGTCAAGTAGAGTCTTGTTCATAACTGTGAAACGCGCTAGATTTATGAATGAAAGGCTACAAAATGTTTAGGAAACTTCACTTCTTTCTTCACTCTAAGTCGTGTGATAGATTTTGACTGTATAATGTTTCCCTCCTAATCCTTACTCGATGGTCTACATGATATGACTACTCGAAGAGGTTTTGCTAAAAGAAATGAGGGAGAGAATGCGACTCAAGAAGCTCCTCCTCAAGCTCCGGTTGACCCTTTGGCCGAGCATGTGACTAATACAGAGTTTAGAACTATTTTTCAAGTGTTGGCTCAAGCCATAATGACCCAAGCCAATAGGGAGGTTTTGGTCCCCATGAACCCAATTATAGGTACATCGGCATCTAGACTGAGGGACTTCACAAGGATGAATCCTCCAAAATTCTATGGTTCTGTAGTTGAGGAAGATCCTCAAGAGTTCATTGATGTGTTTTAAACGGTGCTGGCTATTATGGGAGTGACACTTGTGGAAAAGGTGGAATTGGCCGCTTATCAACATAAGGGTGTCGCTCAAATTTGGTTCAACCAATGGAAGGAAGCAAGATCGGAAGATGTGGGTCCCCTAGAATGGGAAAGATTCATGTGTGATTTCCTTGATAAGTTCTTTCCTCTTGAGATGAGGAAGGCTTAGGTGCTTGAGTTTATCAATCTTCGGCAAGGGAACAGACTATAAACTCATGATGAAGCTTGTGAAAGATGAAAAAATGAATTTATGAAGATATACATGCTTTTATAAAGTTTATATACATGATTTAAGGATGCTTTGCGAATAAAGTATTAATGTTGTTGTTCTGAAAGGTTTTCTCACATACTACTAAGAACATTATTGTGAAAGGATTTTTCATATAAGGATTCATAAGGTTGAAAGGTTTTCTCACCTAAGTCGAATCAAGATTTAGGAGCTATACTGTATGAACTTTAGCTTGGATTGGTTGCTTCATTATTCCCTTCCATATATGATGAAATGAATATGATTAATGACTATTATGAGGGATTTATACTTAGCACCGAGAGGACATTGCAATGGAGGCTCTCCTGTTAGTAAAGGTTGTGTCTCTAGTACTTATCTCCTTGTTTCATAACTATGTGCCACCATAAGCTGTTGTATCAGATAGTGGATCCACTTTAGCTCGGATTCATGGTTTTTACCTTGTCAAGTAAGGACATCCCTTTTTGGTGTAGGACAAACACTGGATTCCATGTTATAGCTCACATGGTGTATGTCGGTTATACGGTTAATTTCCCTCAATAATGAAATAAGGTTACTTTTAAAGTATCTCACAAGTGTTTTAAAGATGTTAACCTTACATTAACCATAATTATGACTTATGTTTTCCAACCCTTTTATCTTATGATTTATCTTGGTGATTGCATGTCATTTATAGTCATTTTTAGGATTATTTCATAACTACTTAGTACATTCCATTTACTAATGCATACTTGTGCCTATATTGTTTCACTAATGTAGGGTATGGTGCTCCTACCTCTCACACTCGTGGCAAATTGATCCATTTGAATTTTGAAGATTAGTGATTCCTCATGATTTGAGGGCCGAGAATCTTTTATAGCTTTTATCTCATTTTAGTTTTCAAACATTTGTATGTGGTATATGAGTTACGTCCCATCCACTTCTTTTGATTAGTAAATGACTTATTGAGACTTATGTTAGACTTTCGCTTTGTCAAACTCTTTTATGATATAAAACTTCCTTTTGAAGTGTTTATTTCTATTATGTTGTATGATGTATGCTAAGTGTCCTGTGTAGGGCCTCTCGGGGTCCTATACACCATGTTACACCTAGGGTATACTTTGGGTCATGACAGATAGGCACCTCAAAATCAACCTCACAGTCCAAAATCACCAAATCTGAAAATATGAACCTCTCCACTATGACCAGAGCATGACGAAGGAAACCCATTGGTTTCTTAATGGTATGTTATGCCATGAGTAGCCACATTCTGTTTGTTTGGGGTCTCTTAAGCCCAATTGTCCAAACACTGATAATGACATCAAATTTATATTAACACCCAATTCATAAAGAGATCTAGCAAAATGTGATGTACCAATTATACATGGAATTGTAAACGCACCAAGATCCTCCTTTTTATGCACTAATAATCTCGTGGCTTTGGCAATACAATCTTGCAACTTATATTCTCCTTCAGAACTCATGACCCTCTTTTAATCACTAGATCATTCATAAACATGCCATAGTCCGTCATTTGTTCTAGTGCTTCAATCAAAGGTAAATTTATTTACAGTTACTTCAACATTGAGATAAACGTTTGATATTTTTCTTCTTCAGTTTTCTTAACTAATTTGTGGAAAAGGTGCAGGAGGTCGAGGCATATGTGTTATGTTTTGAGGGGTTTATTTATCCCCTGGTTAGACCTTTGGGTTCTCCCATATGTTCATTTTTAGTATCTTTGGGTTCATTCGGTTTCTCCACAACAATTGGTATTGGGGGATCTATGGTTTGTTTTCCACCTCTTGTAGTGACTGCCCTTTAATGCCCATCATTTTTCATATTTTGGACTATGTTTCTTGAAAGTGTTCCTTTTTGGTGTTGATTTAATGTCACAATCCAAGGTAGCCCCTAGGTGTTGCTTGAAGTTTTCATTTTTTGTGTTGATTTAATGTCACGACCCAAGGTAGCTCCTAGGCATAACATGGCGTATAAGACCCCGAGAGGCCCCATACAATCCACTTAGCTTTCATCATACAAGATAATAGAATAACGAGATTTAAAAAGACAGTTTCAACATAGAAAAGTTTTATAGAGAAAAGCAAAAATCTAAACATTGTCTCGAAGCCATCTAGTACATAAGCGTTTATCGAGGCGTAGCCCGTACATCAAGTTCCAAAAATGAAAGTAAAGACAAAAGGAAATCAGAGCTTGGTCCTCATAATATGAGGATTCATGAATCTTCAAGCTTCTATATGAGATCCCTAGCCACAAAAGTACGAATTTGTAAGGTCCGTCCCTATATTTGGGGAAATGTAGGCAAGAGTACGCGTTAGTACAAAAATACACTAAGTATGATAGCCATGCATAAAAGTATGAAATCATGATAAAAATGACATTTTCGTGATACGCAAAGACCAAGCTAAAACATAAGATAAGAGGGTTAGAAAACATAAAACAAAATCATGATCAATGCAAGTAAAACCATCTTTGAACACATGTGAGATACTTCTTGAAGTAACTTTAGTTCATTATTATTGTGGTAAGTTGCCTTAACCGACATAGAGACCATGCGAGCTATAACATGGAACCTCGATGTCTCCCATACCGAAAAGGGTTGTCCTACTTGCCAAGGTATAATCATGAGTCAGAGCTAAAGTAGATCCACTAGATAATTTCTCTCTAGACAATCATCCTATAGAGGCACATAGGTAAGGGATACAAATATTGCTACTGGAAACCCGACCTCAATTCGAGAGAGCTTCCATCTCAATATCCTCTCGGTGCTAAGCATAAATCCCACGGAGTAGTTTTTAATCTTAACTCATCTCATGATCCATGTGAAGGTACAATTAAGTAACCAATCCAAGATAAAGTCATATTAGGATAACTCCTTAGACCACGCGTGAGAAAACCTTTCACTGTCCATGATCTTTTCATAATAGCTTTTAAGGCCCATAGTCATTCACTTCATGCTAGATATGCCCCTAATACTAATGGGTATAGTTTTAAAATCGTGGTCTCTAATCATTAATGGCATATATGGATACCATACTAATCAAGACCTAATTTAGGAAAATAGCCCGAAAAACATTGAGGGCAAATCTAGATGTCATTCATGTCATGTGGCCAAGCTTCATAGAACATATAGACACTCTCATCTATAAGCTTTCTTGAGTCATAAACATACTTTCATGAACATGCATTCTTTAAACAATTCATAAGCTTCATCATGTTTTCAATGTCAAAGCATCTTCAAATTCCTTTACATATATTTCATAAAGAGAAGACACAAATATTTTCATAAATTCATCTTTGTTAGTTCAAGACCCATATTATATCAACATGGCTTAGAAAACATAGGCTACACATGGATTCATGGAAAATCAACTTAAAAGCGTGCAATTACTTCAATTCATGTATAGAAGTTCATAAATCAATCAAATAAATCAACATTAAATGGAATCCATGACATGGAAGAAAACTCTAACTTCAATTGGAGATTTCTAACTTGAGAAAAATGGAGAATTTAGGAACTCCATGGAGGAAAGGGCTCCATGGATGAAAAATATCATACCTTGATGCCAAAAGCTTGGAAGCAATGGAGGATTAGGCGGTTTAACCTTGAAACCCTAGCTTTCTTCTTCAATTTCTAGAGAGAAATATTTGAGAGGAGGAGCTTGATCTTCTTTTGAGAATTTAGGAGAATGAATTGAGTTTGGGTGATTTGGGGGTTTAAAATCATTATATAGGGCTTTGGTTAGAAGGAAAAATGACATAGTATTAAGTTAAACAATTGGGGAAAATACTCAAAAGTCCCTAACTGAAAACTGCCGAATTAGTATCAAGGAGGCCTTCACGGCCCGTCATGCACTACCACGACCCGTCAAATGGGTTGTGAAGAATTTCTGCCCGACATGGCTTTACTATTTTGGGCATGACTTCTTACTCTGAGCTTGGAATTAGGCAAACTTGGTGGCGTTGGAAAGACAACTCAGAGATATTTAATTTGATAGGTCATGGGCCACCTAATTTATTTTTCACTAAAATATATGATCGTTTGAAATTGACCCTAAACTCTAAGTCTAATGAAAACCCTTCACAGACGACTTCATGGTCCGTATGGAGCTCACGGGCGGTTGTGACACCCGTGGCCCTTGACCAGTGGTTGGAGGAGAAAATCTACTAATTTGACCCACTTGACGACCACTGGTACGGACCATATCCCTCTTCACGACTCGTCTAGGGGTTCGTGGAAGGGAGCCTGCTTGGGGCAGGTTCTGCCTTCTTGTCACGAGCCCTATAATGGGTCATGGTCCCCTTTACGACCTGTCTAGGGCTCCATGGAGGGTCCCATGGTCCAATTTTGGGTTCTTGACAAGCCTGCCAAACCTCTTCCTAGACTTTCTCAAATCTGAGGTGTTACATTTAAGGTTGTGGACATATGACCTAATTGCTGCACAATCTGTTTAATTGCTGTCACATGAGACTCTACCCTATGACTCATCAATGATATGTCATGTCACATCTCTTTAATAATGTCATTAGAAGCTTCTACTTTCTTGAGAACTTTGATAATCATATCTTTAAACCTAGCGAATCTTGATCCTCCATCACAATTAACTAGTGGAATATCTGCACCACTCCTTTCTTTGCCCCCGAATTCAATCATTATACCCATTCCTATTGATTTTTTTTCCTAATCAAAGATATTATCCCAATTGTAGTACTTGCCCCTATTGTGGTTGTTGTCTCTATTGTAGTTGTTATTATATTTATCTCTTTAGTACCGATTGTAGTTGTCTCAATTCTAGTTCCAACCTTGATTTTTTTTATCTTGGCGCCAATTATCCTTATTGAAAGCTTGTGCGTTGGTATGAAAATTCCCCGTCTGATCATTCAAATAGTATGCATCCTCATCATATACTTATAATTAATCATCATGTGTTTGTGCTCTACCGTTGTAACATATAACATTCGCTCTATATGTCCCATTCTCTCTATTTTTTCCAAAAGAAGTTTAATATGCGTTCTCATTTACAATAATTCATGGTTTAGTTCCTCATCCCTTCTCCTTACATATGAGGTTGTTCCTATATCAAAAGTGTCTCTCGTGGTTTCTGCATCTCTTGTATTCCAAGCTCTGTTTATTTTTTTCCAGATCAAGTTAATCTGTCGCTTCCTTAAAAGCGTTTGTCATGAATGCTCCTCCAGTGATGATGTCCACCACTGCCTTACCATTGTCATCTAATGCTCTATAAAAGATTTCTAGAAGTGAATCATCTGGAATGTTATTGTTTGGTACTCTTCTTAGATTTTTGGTGAACCTTTCCCATGTATGACATAGTGCCTCTCTATGGAGTTGCTTGAGGTTATTGATTTCATCCTTCAGTTTTACCATTTTAGATGAGGGAAAATATTTTTGTAGGAAAGCTTCATGTAAATCTCTTAATGTAGTGATTGAGTTAAATGAGAACTCATCTAGCCAAAGACTTGTGTCACTCTCAGTGATAATAGGAACAAGCGCAATTCAATGATGTCTAATTCCAAGTATGGTCTGCCCACACTACTCTAGAATACACTCGCAAAATTGTTTGAATGAGTGTAGGGATATTTCTGTTGATTACTCGCGAGCAATCCTCTTATGTTAACCATTTGTATCATGCTTCTAGTGATATCAAACTTTTCTCCGGGAGGTAATAGAGGAAACACAATGACACCAATAGTTCCAATACCATTATGCTTTGCTCTATGATTATATTCCAAATGTCGTACTCTGGTCTCTGTCTGGGTGGACGTTGGGCTCTCATTATAGGCAGATTATTTGGAGCATTTTTGCGGGCATTCTATTCTTTCACTCTGAGTTGTTCTACGACTTCTTCTTCCATCTAAGGACCATCGTTAATGTCAATTCTCCTTAGCGTTCTTTGAATTTTGGGGTCAAATAGAATCAGGGGCCTGCCTTGACTGCGCGTGTTGGGCATGCACTAGAATGCAGCCTATATAAAAAATAATTAAAAAAATGTAAATCAAGAAATAACATGTCAAATAACACCATTTATCTAATGTGAAAGCCTTATTCTTCGGCAATGATGCCAAAATTTGAATATGTCCAAATTACACCCCCTAAAAGAAGTATAAATCATTCGTTTTCCAAATAAAAAACCTAAGGTTAGGGTTGATCCCATGAGGAATAAGGTTCAAACTTAGTTCAATTGTGATTATTCATGCTCTTAGTCATATTATTTCCGTAAAAAGGGGAGATTGTGTAGAAAATAATTGTTTGTAACAATCGCAACAACAAATTATAATAATGCAGCAGATTAATTTGTTTTAAATCAATAAAAGAAGAAACTAGGGTTTTATGTTCCCCATGAATCTTTAACTTGGTAGACCTTGATATTTCTAACCTTGTCTAGAGTATTTCATGCAAGATCGCTAAATTATTTATCACCTAAGTTGATAGTTTCCAAAGTGGATAAATTTCACCATGCAACATGGTTAGTCTACAAATGTATGCTCTACTAACCCTTACCTTTGATCTCAAATTAGTTATTCCTGGGTAAGTTCAAGCAATTAGATGAGGGTTGATATCCTTAAATCGTCGTTGTGTAATCCCTTTTCCCATTTGTTACCCCTGTGGTCAAACAAGTAGGAATAAGGCAAGCTCTAACTTTCGCCACCATTAAAAAACAATCAAAGCAAAGAGTAAAACAATATATGCTTGCACACTATTCAACAATTACTACTTATTAGGTCTACATCATTAATTCCTCATGGTTCCCACAATCCGGCCTTGTTGTGGATTTATCTACTCATAATTATTTTTATCACAATTCATAATAATTTGGTGAAAAGGAACCATGCACTTACCATATAAATATTGATAATCCGGAATCTTGAATTGATTAGCAAAGTCAAAAATCAAAGATCAAATTGTAATTAAAATCTCAAAAAATTCAAGAATTAAAGAAAAATTAGTTCACTAAGTAATTCTCAAATCCAAAATGAATGTAAAATCATAAATATAAAGGCAAAACCAATTATAGATTATGAATAACGAAATAATTACTTCTTCGTTTTTGGTCATTTACAGTTTATCCTTGGTATCTTCATTAGTTATAAAAATAACTCACATCTCTCCAAATAAATGATAAATGTGTTGGGAAAGGCAAGCACAAAATAAATATGCACGACAGGGCAATAGCGAAAGAAAACCCAAATCAAAACTTTTCCTTCTTTTTGAACCAAGAGAATACAAAATAATGCAAGAAAAAAAATTGTTTAGGTAGCAAACAAATCAAAACACAAAACACCAAATTTAACGTGGAAAACCGCTTTGATGTGAAGAGTAAAAACCACAAGGCCAAAGCTCCAATAAAATCAACAAGAGTTACAAAAGTGTTCTAAAAAATGACCACCAACTAAGTGCCAAACAATGAGCAACACAACTACAAGATAACTCCAAAAACTAGAGAAATAAAAGGGGCAAAAACACCAAATCGCAGCTACTGTTCACGAGAAAAAAACTGGAGCTACAGGACTCCAAATCACTCTCTCAGTTTCCAATCAAAGATCAAGTTGAAAGAAACTAGCAGTCCAAAAATCAGCTCAATAGGATAAGAAACAAAGTAGAAATCGCGATTTGAAATTTTGTTGCTAGGGCTTGTGAGAAATTCTGTACTTTCTCACTTTTCTCTCTATATGGTTTCTCTCTAACTCTTGCGATTCTTCTAAAATGAGACCTAAAAGAAAGTCTTACATATGCACCATAATATTGGGCTTATGGGCAAAAGCGTACTAGTCAAATTTGGGCTATATTTATCCACAAAGGAAGAAAGGAGACCCAAAATCTTGGACTTTTTATTTATCCACATAGAAAGAAAATAAGACCAAAAACCCAACAATTCTCCCCCTACCGACTATGTGGAGGAAACTGCCATCCCGACGATCATGCAACATTCTTCAAACTTCCCTCTTGGCAAAGCTTTAGTCATCATGTCGGAACCATTATCATTGGTATGGATTTTCTCAAGTTCAAGCAACTTAGAATCCAACACATCTCAAATCCAATGATACCTCACATCAATGTGTTTAGACCGACCATGAAATGTAGAATTCTTGTCAAGATGAATAGCACTTAGACTGTCGCAATAAAGCACATTCCTCTCTTCAGCACAATCAAGTTCCCCCAAAAATCTCTTCATCCAGATCAACTCTTTGCAAGCTTCAACAGCTGCAATAAGCTCAGCCTCTGTAGTAGGTAAAACAACACATTTTTGAAACATAGATTGCCAAGACACATCCCCCCCCCCCCCCGCAAAAGAAATCAAGTTGCCTGAGGTAGACTTACGAGTATCAACATCACCGGCCATTTCTGAATCAGTATAACCACAAAGAATAGGATTCCCATCACCAAAGCACAAACTTAGACTAGAAGTGCCACAAAGATATCTCATAATCCACTTTACAACATTTCAATGCTCTCTTCCCAAGTTAGAAAGAAAACGGCTAACAATACCAACAACATGAGCAATATTTGGTCGTGTACATACCATTGCATACATCAAACTACTAATAGCTGAAGTATAAGGAACTTTCTTTATATATTTATTCTCACCATCACTGGAAAGACAATGCCTAGTACTCGATTTGAAGTGCATAGCTAAAGGTGTAATGACAACCTTAGCTTTGTCCATGTTTAATCTACGAAGTACTTTCTGAATGTACACATCCATAATTTCTTGGCATCTCTATCACGAAAAATATGCATGCCAAGAATCTGCCTTGCTTGTCCCACGTCTTTCATAGCAAAAGACTTATTCAAATCTTGCTTCAACTTTTTAATCCTGCAAGTATTACGATCAACAACAAGCATGTCATCAACATAAAGCAAAACGATAATAAAGTCATCATCAAAGAATTTTTGAACAAAAACACAATGGTCTGAAAAAGTCTTCTTAAAGCCTTGCTGACTCATAAAAGAACCAAACTTCCTGTACCATTGTCCGGGAGCTTGTTTTATACCATACAAACTCTTCTTCAATTTGCAAACATAATTCTCTTTTCCCTTGACTTCAAAGCCTTACGGCTACTCCATATAAATTTTTTCATCCAAGTCACCATGGACAAAAGCAATTTTAAATCCATCTGTTCAACCTCCAAGCCTAGAACCACACGGATAGATGACATCTTTACAACTACAAGCCTAGAACCACACGGATGGATGACATCTTCACAACTGGAGAGAATATCTCATCAAAATCAATTCCCTTCACAACTAATCTAGCCTTGTACAATGGAAATGGGTTACCATATTCATGTTTCACTCAAAAAATCCACCCGTTCTTCAAAGCTTTTCGATCTTTAGGTAACATAATCAACTCAAAGATATGATTATCATGTATAGATTTCATTTCATCCTCCATAGCATCAAACCACCTCTCTTTTTCTTCACTTTTCATGGCCTCATCAAGACTCTCTGGTTCTCCCCCGTCAGTCAAGAGTACATACTCATTGGGAGAAGAATGAGATGAAGGTATTTTCTCTCTAGTAGATCTTCTGAGAGAACTCTCTGGAGCATCAGTAGTAGTTGGTTCCTAACCAACCACATTGTCTTGCATTGGAGCATCAACAACATACTGGTCATTCTGAGCATGATCACCATCTGCAATATCAATTTTATTTTCATCATTTTGAAGATTTTCATCTGGTGGAATAGTCAAAGGCACTGGATCAACATCAACTAGGCTCTCACTGCTCTAAGAATCAACTTCTCACATTTGTCAAGATCTTCAATTGTTTGGTCTTCAAAGAATACAACATCATGGCTTTTGACAAGTTTCTTCTCAACTGGATCAAAGAAACGATAGCCGAATGCATCTTGACCATAACCAACAAAGATACATTGCCTAGTTTTAACATCCAACTTTGACCCCTCATCCTTAGGAACATGCACAAAGGCTTTACATCCAAAAACTTTAACATGATCGTAAGAAACATTCTTACCAGACCAAACTCTGTAAAGAAAATCACCATTTAAAGAAATAGTAGGAGATAAATTGATAGCATAGGCAACATTATTAAGTGTTTCTGCCCAAAGGGAATCTGACAGCTTCGCATTTGAAAGCATACATCTAACCCTCTCAACAAGAGTTCTATTCATCCTCTCCGCTAAACCATTTAGCTGAGGAGTCTTCAGAGGAGTTTTCTGATGCCGAATACCCTAATCTTTGCAATATCTATCAAAAGGACCAATATACTCACCACCATTATCAGAATGGATGCATTTCACTTTCTTCCTTGTCTGTCTCTCAACCAAGGCCTAAAACTCTTGAACAGATCAAGGACTTGATCCTTGGACTTCAAAGAGAATACGTACCCAGAGTTTGCAAGAATGATCATCAATGAAAGTCACAAAGTAAAGTGCACCACCATGAGAACTTTACCTTAAAAGAACCACACATATCAGAATGTACCAACTCCAACAAATGAAGCTTTCTTGAAGGCAGATGATCTGAAAAGAAACTCTTTTCTGTTTACCAACTAAGCAATGAACACACTTGTTCAACTTTGCTTGTTTACCTCCAGAAAGTAAATTTTTGTTAGCCAAATTGTCCATCCCCTTCTATCTCATCTGACTCAGTCTTCTTGGCAATAACAATGATGAAGTATCATTCTCCACCAAATTTACTGAGCCTCTGAGAATGGAGCCCTGAAAAACGTACAAGTTAGACAACTTGTCACCACAAGCTACAACCATCAAACCTATGGCAAGCTTCCACTAGCCAGCACCAAGGGTATTAGCATAACCCTTATCATCAAGGTATCCAACATAAATTAAATTCAAGCGAACATCTGGAGCATGCTTGACATTATTCATAACTAGTTTGGAACCATTATTGCTTTCCAAACAAACAATCCCAATGCCAAGAACTGCAACCTCATGATTATTGCCCATTTTCAACAGCCCAAAATGGCCTGGAGTATAAGAAGAAAATAATTTCTTCCTGGGCGTGACATGAGAAGTAGCACCAGAATCCACACACCAGCTAGTCTCATCGCAAACAAGATTAACAACATTTTCATCACAAGAAACAAGATGGTTATCGTTAGCAACAACAATAACACAATTTTCATTATCACATTCTTTATTTTGTTGTTTCATATCTCTCTTGCATCTAAAACAATATTTCTTGATATGCCATTCTTGTGGCAATAGTCACATGTAACATTCTTGAATCTAGACTTTGACTTTTCTCTACTTTTATCTCTGTCATTTTGACCTCTGAACTTGCTTCTCCCCTATCTTCAGTAACCAAACATTAGAGTGTGAAGGTGAAGAAGATGAGCCTTGAGATCTTCTTCTCAACACTTCATTCAAGACACCACTCTTTAGCATATTCCATGGTCACAACACCACTAGGAGCAGAATTAGTCAAAGAAACTCAAAGAGTTTCAAAAGAGTCTGGCAGAGTATTAAGAAGCCATAGTCCCTGTATTTCTTCATCAAATTTCACACCCATTCCGCACAGCTGGTCAAGAACAACCTGAAAATCATTAATATGATTAGAAATAGGAGTGCCCTCTTTATACCTGATGTTCATCAATTGTTTCAACATAAACAATTTATTGGTGCCAATCTTCAAAGCATAAAGTGCCTCAAGCTTATCCCATAAGCTTCTAGCATGTGTCTCATTAACAATGTGATTTCTCACCTTATCCTCAACCCATTGTCTAATATAGCCACAAACATATAAATACCCAAATTCCCACTTTTCTCTCTATATGACTGCTCTTCAACTCTTGTGATTCTTCTAAAATAAAACCTAAAAGAATGTCTTACATATGCACCATAATATTGGGCTTATGGGCAAAAGTGGACTAGTCAAATTTGAGCTAAATTTATCCACAAAGGAAAGAAAGGAGACCCAAAACCCAACAAAATGGACAAAAAGAGTGTCTTTAGCCAAATGTAGTGGCCAAAGTGAGTCAAATTTGTCAGTCAACACAATATCCTCTTACCAATGGACTATAAAATTCACCTGAGTATTTTGATCTATTCTTTTTAGATATTCAAGAAATGTGGTTTTCATTTTATTTAAAAAAAATAAATGAAAAGAGGGTACCACAAATCATTGGAACATTAAATGTAAAAGTTTAAAGGAGAATGATCATTGAATTTAGGTTCCTCTTCTTACAAGAAAAGTATCTCTTTATGGGTTAGTTTGATCAAAGACTCAAAATTTCCCTTTATAGATTTGAATGTGTAATTTTTACAAGTTATCAAATGATTAGGTCTATATGCTCCCTGGCAATAATTCAAAAAAGCATTAAAGTAAATTTATAACGTAAGGTTAATGAGACATTTTTACCCCACATTATAAATCTTAGCTAAACCATAAATAATAACTTTATCATTTATTATCTCTAAATTACACTCGATCTTTTTTTCGTTTTCTTCCTAGTTTAACTACTTTTCTGCAACTTAACAACTTAATCATCATAAAATATAAATGCTATAGACTAATTCAAAATTTCAAGTAGAAAATGGTTTAGGATTTGATATTTGATATAGTTTATTTAGTTTATATCTGAATGAGACTTTAGTAAAACATAATATTGAAAAAATATATTTCTAGTTAAAGTAGGATTTACATGCACTATTATAAATAAGAGTGTTACTTACCATTTCTCTAGTTAATATTGTTAGGGTTTTTCTCTGATTTTTTTATCATATAACTTTTACTTTACTTGAAAGAAAAAAATATAATTATCTTTCTTATTTGGTTATTCTTTTCTTAGAATTTGGAACTCTATAAATTGAATATCCGTATTTTCATATCCTCATATCAAGAAGACAATGACATCCATAATGTAAACGTTTAAGAGTTTTGTTTATGGAGATATTTTATGTCAATAGTTTTATGTTTCTTTTATATTAGTTTTTAAATATTTAGGCCAACTGGCCATATTATATAATAATATTATGAATTTTAGTGTAGTTTTATGTGTCATCTAATTTATCACCAACACAATTTGCAATTGTAAGCTTCTGCATGAGACCCTGATTCTTTCGAACCCAACAAATATAGAATTTTCATGGAGAAACGATCGATCAGACGAATTTCTTGGATAAATATTTTTTCTTCCTTTTCTGTTGAAGTGGGGCTAAATATAAGGTATACAAAATTTGACCCTACTTATGCATAAGAAAAGGATAAATATAAGGTATAGAAATTTGGATTTTCAGATATCTAAGAAAATGATATATGCATGAAAAGCAATGAGAAGGATTATGAACAAAATTACAACAATCATTTAAATAAATACAAGATTTCGAGTAACTTATGTCCTGTCATATAAACATTTTTATTGTTAGAATTTGGTGGTATAGATTTCTAGTGGAAGAGTACGAAAAGCAAAGTCCAAATATTATTTTGTCAAATGACGAAAACGTATATTAGAAATGAAAATTATCGTTAAAAATTTGGCTTATCTTTAGTAACGCGCACTGTTTTATGAAAAATATTTGATGGTCTAATGGTCAAATTATATTTCATGGAATCTTGAAAATTTATATTTGACCAAAAAACATTTAAATGCTGGTTTTGATTATAAACAAAATTTAGAGATTTAAAAGTCATATATTTTGACCATATATAAAGCATTCTTTTAGAAGTTAACATCATTAGATTCAACTACAAATTCCATAAAACTTTTTCCAAGTTGCAATAATTTTTTGCGGGGTCGTTGAAATCAAACAACATTGACTACGTTGCTTCAAGTTGGTCAGACACATAATAATGAGAAGATAGAAATGCAAATGCAATACATCATGTTTTCTAATTTTAATGTAGAATCCCTCTTGAATTTTTTTGTTCAATTAAGCCCCTTGGCTTAACAAGGCTATCAAAGGACACTATTTTTTTCTATTTAAATTTTCTTTTGTCCAACTCAAATAATTTACTTTGTTTTTTATTATATAAAGTCCTTAAAAAACAATAGACATGTAAAAAAAAAGGGTCAAAAAAATGCTTATATAATTCACAAAATTAAAAAATGTACATAACTTGGGATAGATAAAATATTATTATTATAGTAGAATGCAATAAATTAACGTTGATAAGTGATTTCACGTTATTCAAATATGACATAGGAGAGAATATTACACAAAAAATAAATAAATATTGGCTTGATACAACCACAACCCCTTAAACTTGCAAGTAAATTTTATTTAGACACTCAAACTACAACTTATTTCAATTGAGCATTTGAACACATGATAAAACGTCTCTATTAGACAATTGCAATATAAATTTCGGAAAAATTTGAGAGCATGTGTCTCTTGAAGTACTATTATGTAGTAAAGTAAACAACATTAAATATGAGATCTGTTTGAATCATGTACATTATCCTCAATTGAAACAACTAATCGTTTTTGAGTATCTACATAAAATTTGCTGATAAATTTAAGAAATTGCCGAAAAATATGCATGGAAGGGCCTCGAATTTTGAAGTTTGAGGGCCAAAACCGTACAATTGTCAATTTTATCCTCTAAAGATATAAATGGAGTCATATTTTCTCAATTCTCAAGAATCTCAAAACCCTATTCACATAATGTAGTGATTGCTAGTCAAAGATGGACATGACCAAGTTGAGGACCACAATGTATTTTCTTTGGTTATCATGCATGCATGGAAAGGTGAATTACAAAGAAACAGAAATGAAAGCAAAAGTGTGAAATCAGACCTGTTATTTATTTATTTGTTTATTATTATTTTATAATGGGTGTAAGGTGTGGGGAATGGGAATATGTTTGGGAATAACTTGATATGATTGAATCAAATCTTAAAATAGGACGAATAAGAAAGAGAAGGAAATGAAATAAATAAACTAATACTCCCTCCGATTAAAAAAAAACCTATTTTTAAAGTATATTTCAATTAGAATGATCCTTTTTTTTTTACAGCACTTCAATTTCAGCTTTACACGTTACATGTTTATATACACAAAATTAAATGATATATTAGTACATTTAACATAACTTTACTTTAAACCGTAAATCTTTTTTAATTTTTTTTTTTGTATCAAGTCAAACTAGACTATTCCTTTTGAAACAGAAAGGAATCAGTAATAAAGATGGTAAAAGCAGAAAGCTGCTCATCATCTACTAAGGACCGTTCTTCGTTTTGTTTCTCTCCAAAAGTTTGTGCCCCATTGGAAACTAGGGTATGCAAAGCACTACTAATTCATTTCAATTTCAGTACATAGTATTGTGTCCCTACATCATCAACACACATAATGTTTGTCTTGATTTAGGCCCCAAATCAATTATATTTTGAAAATATTTCACCAATACTTTGACCATCACTCTCAAAAAGTCTTGAGAGAATTATAGTAAAATTGGTTTATCTAAACCATCTTAATTAGATAAATAATCTTGATTATTAAAGCATAATTACATTGTTATTCATAATGATGCTTTAGAAATAATTAAGGTTCATCACCATACTATTGTTTATAAGCATGCATGTGTGTGCTTATATTATATTACTAATCTTATAAGAGGGCGTTTCAGAACATGTCTGCTTTGGCATTTCAAGGGTAGTTTTGTAAAAAAAAATTGGATTCGTTTTAATTCGCTTAACTTATTTTTTTTTTAGTATTTTATATATTTAAAAATTGTTTAGACACACATATGATAATTGTCAACTTAAAGTATTTAAAAAAATATATATCTAAAAAAATTGATCAACGCTTTGAAATTTAATCTATCGGTGCACATAAAATAGCACAAAAGAAGTAATATGTATTATTTGGAAACTACGTAAAAAGTATTGCAAATGACCATAATTAACAACTTGAAATATTTTAAAACATATAATTTTTTTTGATTGAATCTTGAAATTATTTCAGTGTTACATAAATTAGGACAAAGGGAGTACTATATACTATTTGAAAATTATATTAAAATATACAATAAATCACAATAATTAACAACTTAAAATATTTAAAAGGCATATAAAAAGTTCGATTGACCCTCGAATCAGTGCCGAATTAATAGGGATAGATAAGTAATATATATTGTTTTAAAATGACGTAAAAGTAATATAAATCACATTAATTAAAAATTAACAATTAAAAGACATAAAAGAAATTCAGTTGATTCTCAAAATTTTATCAGTGTCACATAAATTGGGACAAGGAGAGTAACATAACAGTTTTCAAAATTTTATCAATGACACATAAATTAGGACAAGGAGGATAACATATATAATTTAAAAATTACATAAAAAGTACTATAAATCTCAATAATTAACAACTTAAAATATCTATAAATTATTTTAAATTTAATTAACTCTCTAAATTTTATCTATGTCACGTAAATTGATTAAAAAAATAATGGATATTGATCGCATGCTAGCACAGACACCGTCTAGTAAGTGATATATAAATCTCACCAAGTTAATTATGGTTTCATTATTTGAACTATTATTGGCTAAATAATGAGAAAAGTGCAAAATATATATTTAAATAAAAGGTGTAAAGTTTGTGTTTCAGCATGAAGACAAGAACTTGAATTGAGCTGAGCATATAGTGATTTTAATGATTAACAAATAATTATTAAAAATTCAGGTCACTAAAAGAGAATTTATATGGTACTAATTTGGCACTATGCAAATTAATATAGGTATTCGTGTGATGTGCTGGTAATATTAAAATATTATTTTTAATAGTTATAAATTAAGATATTTTGTGCAAGTATGTTAAATCGTATTATTTTAAAATAGTTTAAATATTATATATATATATATATATATATATATATCCTTAATGAAATGTACTCTCTCCGCCTATATATCCCTTCATAACCAAACCTATATAAATAGGACAAAGAATCATTTAACTATCAAATAAGTTTTATGTTTTATATTTTTTTTTAACATTATTCACTATTTTAAGTTATTAGATTGCTAATATTGATTTTTATTAGCTTACTACTTGACTTAAAATAGTCAAGAGATTTTTATTAATATAAATTAGATATATTTATTTTGGTTTCTCGTTTTTTACTTTTATTCTATTATTCATATCTCTTCAAATTAAAATTTTTGGACAATAATATATGTATTATCTAAATACTTTATTATATTATCAAAATTACTTCAAAATATTACCTTCCCATCCCTAACCCCCCTCCCTGGTCATGTTTTATACATTTGTTTTACTATTTTTTAAGTTTTTGTTTGCTAGTTTAACTTTAAATTAAAAAAAATGTGTTACATGTCAAAAGTAATTGAGTTTTCTTCTCTTTTATCTTTTGACTTTAAATTTAAGTTACTTAGGTTTTTATATAATACTACTCATTTGAGAGTTTAGTTACATGGTATACACAATCTAAGATTTTGCTCGTTATAATTAAAAAAAAATACTTTCTTATCTAAAAGGAAGTTTAGTTACATGTTCTACACAATTTGTTTCTATAGCTTTGAGCTGAGAATATATCTAAAACTTCAAATCAGATAAATCGTGATGCCAAGTTCAAGTGTATATAAATTATAAGACTTCAAGTGGGGAGTTTCTTATAATCGACATATACCATGTGAGCTCATGATATCCAATGTATAATTCCAGTTATAAGGGCTACTCTAAATCTTGCCAGGGTATAAAGCCTAGTCGTCTAATGTAGATCCACTATTAAATCTCTTGGGCTAAAGGAGTTGAATGACTAGCGGCATGTTTAAATTCTATGATGGCACAATATATAGGAATTGGATTTTCTGAATCTCCGTCCTTAAAGGATAAATAATCCTATCAAAATAGTATATATATATATATATGCTCATAGATAGATAAAAAATTCCAGTCTATCTGAATCAAATATGAGATTTTGCTCAAATCATCTTTTTAATTATTTATACTTAAACTAAAAATTGTATCATACTAATTTCTTGCCAAATTTATGGTTGAAATCACAAGGTTAAGAAAAATTGTATTAATGATGTTAAGCTAGTTCAATATGAATTAGAAACCAAGTAAATAAATGAGAACTAAGAATTTATGGTTAATTGACACGACTTGGATCATGGTTTGTCTCATGGCTTTTTGGGTGAATTTATTAGTTCACTAAATCCACTTCATGGGTTGATAGTACATATAGTGGATTGCCTTCTAGGACTCATACTATTAGTGCTTGTTCATAGGAAAAAATTGAGACTTGCGAAATGTCAGGTTGATATTTCTATTAAGTATTGAGTATTCCCAATTTCAAAATCCAAGGTATTATCTTATCTTCCCTTTGGGATCACTCATCCTCAAATGAAGTCTTAAGCCAGACTGAAAAAAAAGAGATGGTTAAAACTATTTGTCTGATTTTTAGACTGATTTACTAGACTAGATAAAGATAAATTCATACTAAGGGTTTAGAACTCAATTAAAGCATGTATTAAACGATTATACACATAAAATGACAAAGTGATCAACAAAGAGATGAAATTTCTAGGAGTCACTAAAAAGGAAAGTTGTTACCTCAAGCATTCTCATCGGTATGAGTGAACAAGTGAGGGTACTTGGATTTCATATCTTCTTCGGCTTCGCCATTTACATACTTAACTACTCCCTCCGTCCCATTTTATGTGGCAACATTTTATTTTTGGTCAGTCCCAAAAAGAATGTCACATTTCCTTATATGGTAAGTATTTAAAAGTACAATTCCTATTTTACCCTTGCTGGTCCCACTTAATCTTAAAAGTAGTACTCCAATACATTTATGAGGAGAGAGAAAAGTGAGTCTACTTTTTAATATGACTATTTTTTGAAGGGGTAATTTGGTAAACATTTCAAAGTCTTCATTTATTTCTTAAACTCCGTGCTCGATCAACTATTGCCACATAAAATGTGACGGAGGGAGTAATATATTGCTCCACAAAACCTTGACTAATTCTATATCTTTAGTTCTCAAACTTCAAATTTGTCAATCAAGTATCTAAAATGATACCTCCACAAAAGATAAGTTGTCTTTCACCCTAACAGTCTCCAAAGGAACAATAAGAGACATATACCTTGCGTATCCTTAACATGGAGACGTGCATCACCAGATGCACTACTGTTAATTCTATAGGAAACTCTAACTCATAAATTATCTTCTCAATCTTGTCCAAAATACAGTAGGGATCAATATATGTGGGACTAAGCTTCTCCTTCCTACAAAATTGCATCACCCCCTTCATGGGTGAGACTTTCAAGAAAACTCAATCGTCAATCTGAAACTTTAAGTATTTTTTCCTCACGTTAAAATAAGATTTGGGTCGGCTTTGAGCAGTTTGCAACCACTCTCTAATCAAAGTAAGAATTTTCATGGCTTGATGGACCAAGCCTGGAACTATTAAAGTTTCCTCGCCCACCTCAAACTAATTAACTCCTTCCGTAAAGTGCATCAAATGGAGTCATTGAATACTCAAACAGTAGCTGTTATTATAAGCAATTTAATTAAGTGGTAGGCAATAATCTCAATAACCTTTGCAAGACAATCGTGTAAGCCCTCCAAATATCCTCGAGAGTCAAAATGGTGCGCTCTGATTACTTATTGGTATGTGGACTCTATGATATACTATCACAATCCGATTTCTCAAATCATGATGGCACTTACTACATTCCATCCGTAGGTAAGCCAAATTCATAGCCCAAAACAAATAGTAATGGGCTATCATGCAGAAGAAAACATAATGGGGAATGGGGAGCATACGAATAGAAGAAGGATAAATAAATATATATAAATACAACAAAACAACCCCAAGACCTGACATCAGTCACTAGATGAGCTTCTATTCAAAATAGGAGTACAAGACTTTACAAAAACAAATTAATACAGACGGTCTTCGAATGACATCAGCACTAGTCCTAGCCAAATAAAATGGAGATCAATGACACCGAACGTCAGGAGCTCACCTCAGTCTCTAAATCCCAAAAGATGCTCCACACGAGATCCAAATCAACAGTGAGAAGTCATACTATGATCTACAAGATGCAGAATTCTAGTATTAGTAGCAACAAGTGGTACTCCGTAGGCATAAGTTGTATGAGATTCGACGATAAAGACAACATAAAAAGTAGGTAAATAAGGAAAGTACATCACAAGCAACTAGAGAAGAGACATCACACACTTTAATCTGAACAGATACAAAGGAATATAATACTATAAACAAGAGACCGAGAAAGGAGAACATACCTGGAAGTGTTATCCCAACAACCTAATAGTGCCAAGGTTTTACAACAGAGGCCAACTAACTAATGATACCAATGGTAAACACCGCTACTCACATAATCACCCATAAGGCCAATCCAACCCAACCGAATCAAGAACACCAAGATAGGGACAAGTGCAACCCATATACATTACTACTATCAAGTCAATATAAGGTAATCCATCATATAATCAAACAATAACCTAACCGGACCCTCATAATCCCAAAAGGTACACAACAACAAACATAATCCATCCCACCCCACATAAGACCGGTGGATGTAAACAACAATCAATTATACTATTGATAGATAATGCATATTATCGCCAATTATACGATAGAAATCAACTGATCCATCAAAACCAAGTGCCACACAACCAACTATATACACCTACTTCCTAACCCCGACATCAAGGTAGGACCTATACGAATACCCTTAACATGTTCAATGTGTCACATGATAAGAAGGACCTATAAGGGACTCAACAAGTCAGTATACACTACCTAGTCTTGATCTAGGACTTCCTAACCTATATGTTATGGTATCAGATCTTCTCTATCATGGTACCATAAGTATAAGTAACCAAATCAATATAAAAAATGGGTAATAACGCATTGACTAATCTAGAAAAAATTGAGCACATCCCAGATGTCTAATGTTTCAAAAACCAGTTTATCAAAGTGACCTTGGTAGCATGACTCCAGTCAAAACCAATTTTAAATGAGTAAAAGTATGAAAAAAAACTTTCTAAAAAAATAGTAGTGCAATCAAATGCGTATACCAGGATTGTACCAGAAAATATGTGAAATATGTATTAAATGTAATGCATGTCATCACCAACATTCACACAATATCAGTCAAACATCTAGATAAACACTACCAATACTACCACACTCTTAGAGCATAGAAAACTAACCTGAAATCCAACTGGTCCTCAACCAAGGCCTCAGGCCCAAAAATATACCCCCATTCTCAACAATAATAACACAATATGCTCATCAGTACTCATTAGACGAAGGAAATAATGTGAAGGTCAGCAAATCATTGAGGAATACTTTAAGGATCAACGCCTTACCCCAAACATGCTACCCAACAATAATCAAGCCTAGCTAATGCCAACCTACAACTACGAGAAGTAAGTAAGGACTGAGCACTAACAAAGTGTATTAAACTGTAACATGCACTACACAGAGCAACAAATAACTAAAAGGATCGCTAAAATAGATTCTAGAGCATCTAAGTGAAAACTAAACTAAGGTCTGAAGTATCAATCCTAAGGAGCACAACTATACCAACTATGTTATGAGCAAGGGATACTAGCCTAACCTAAGGATCCCTCCACCTAAGACAAGTGGATACCCTCATCGTGTAGGGCCTATATGTATACCCTCATTATGTTCAATGTGTCACACATCCAGAAGAACCCATAAAGGGCTCGGCAAGTCAGTATACACTGCCTGGTCCCCATCCAAGACTTCCTAACCTATCTGTTACAGTATCGGATCTACTCGGTCATGGTATCAAAGGTATAAGTACCCAAAATAATATAGAAAAGGGGTGATGATATGTCAAATGATTAAGTAAAAATCGAGCACACCACAAATCTCTAATGTTTTAAAAATTAGTTTATCAAAGTTACGACTCCAATCAAAACCAATTTTGAATGAGAAAAAGTGTGAAATAGGCTTTCTCAAGTATAGTAGTGTAACCAAATGCATGTATGAGGATCATACCACAAAACACGTGAAATAGGTATCAATTGCAATACAGACCATCAACAAAATTCACATAATATCAGTCAAAGAGCTAAATACTTCCAATACTACCACACTCCCAAAGCATAGCAAAATAACCTGAAATCAAGTTGATCATGAACCAAGGCCTCGGGCCCAACAATAAACCAACATTCTCAACAATAACAACATAACAAGCTCACTAGTACTCATGATACAAAGGAAATAATGAAAACTTCAACAAATCACTGAGGAATACTTCAAGGATCGACGCTTTACCCCAAACATACTACCCAACAACAACCAAGTCCAGCTAATGCCAACCTACGGTATGACAAGTACCTATGGCTCGAGCACTAACAAAATGTACCAAAACCATAACAAGAACTACAGTAAGAAAAAAAAAACTAAAAAGATTGATAAAGCATATTCTAAAGAAATTAAGTGATAGCTAAACTATGGCCCAAAGTATTAATTCGAAGGAGGACAACTATACCAACTATGCTATAAGCAAGGGCAACTAGCCTAAGATAAGGATCCCTAAACCCATGACAAGCCAAAAGCTTCTACAAGAAATAAAAAATGGAAATAAAGGAAGAATTCTACACCCGACATTTACCATCCTAGTGCACATGCAATTCATACTAAACATTATCTAATAGAGCACAATCAAGAAAAGTAGACTGTATCCTACCTCAATGCCAATCACGTGTACTTCAATCCACCAAGCTGAAGGTTTACCTTTCTGAATCACGTTTGATCACTGCCACACTATCATAATATTGATCATGAAGTCAATGAAGACGTTTCGACACTAAAATTGCAATAAATAGAGACTAGCAAAAAATCGAGTCAAAAAACACAATTGTGGGACTTACACTAAGAATCCAAAATTTGACTCTGTCAATGGATCCTACAAACCTCAAGGAACTTTTGACCTTAAAATGGGCACAATCCAAGCTTGGGAGGAAACAAAATCAAATCATGCAATATAATTAACATAATTCATCAATCAAGAGGCACAAAAGGTACTTTAGAACAAGTTATTACCTTCAAATGAGTCCCCCGTGCTGAATCGATGACCTCAACAGGAAGCCTCAACAAAACCCGACCCAACGTAATTGAAATTACCAAGTTTGGAGCTCTGTAGCTCAACTTATCACAATTTGAAATTGGGGAGGAATACAAATTTTTGAGACTGTTCTTTGATAAACAAAAATATCTAGCCAACTGACTTAAATAAATAACCCAAGACCTCAATTCAACTCACGCTGTTAAACTAAGGCTAATAAATGAAACAAAGTAATCAATAATAAGTTATTTCTTCCATTCTAGGAATCTCGCACAAGCAATTCTAGAGATCTTAAGCTAGATATTAGTTTGCAACCTCAAATTATAAATCAAACATAAAAAATAGCTTAACCCATATCAAATCAATATTAAATTAAGCATTAAAAAATACCCACATGCTAATCAAACATTCAATCACATAAACACACGCCTATGATGATGAGACTTCAACCAAGCATTCTAAAAATTAAAAGAATTTTACTAAAAAAGTTCTTTATCAATGCTAATTGCTTGAATTCTAAATCCTCTCCAAAACAAAATCCCTAATTCTCAAAGAACTAGCAAAAAATCTCCAAAATTATGGAAGCTTCTAAGTACAGAATATTAAGAAAATTAAGAGGTGTCCTTTTCTCTCCAAAAAAAAATCTATTTAAATGTTTCCAAAATTTGCAAAAAATGCACTTTGAACTTAGTCCACTGATGAAGTTAGTCGGGCTTGCCGAACTGATTGACAAGTCGTCGGTTGCTCCTCTTCATCACCCATTCACCTTTTCAATTTTAATTCATACCTTTAAGGTGTAGTCTTATTTGGCGAGCCCATTAGATTCTATCGAGTTCATTCAGCGAGTCGCCAGTTTCTCTTTTACATCACCGTGGAGGCTTGTGTTTTTTAGCTGAACTCTCTGAACTTTTTGTTGAGCTGGACTCTTTCAGCGATTCACCGAGTGACTTTGGTGTGCTTCAACTTTGTTAATTTCTTTACTTTTTTACTTACTCGACTTCTTTTTACTTTTATTTGTCCTTGAGCTCCCATAGCTAAAATTCAAGCAATTTTACATTAGAGATGGATATAAACAAGAATTTAGGACATGATTTGGTGAACTAGAAGCCTAAGATGAGTCCAAAATCTGCGACTCATCAACACCCCCAAATTAAACTTTTTCTTGTCCTCATAAATTACGATATCAATTAGTTCAAGAAAATGTCTACAAACAAGTGACGTCACAAGGCTATTTTTAAGATGTGCAACTTTGCAATTATGTATCGAAATCCGATCATAGAATTATCATGATTCAGACCTATCATGTTATTATGTTGTACTCTTGTATCCTTCACCATATTCAATACATTTCGAGTATTGGCCATACATAACTTTTGTGTCTATATTATTTTATAATATAGGTTCAGATGCTCCTCACTCAAGTCATGGTTAGTATTGGACCCTATCAACTTGCTTTGGATTGGTGAGTCCTCATGGTTTGAGGTCATGCCATATATGTTCCTTTATGTCGATTTAGACTTACTTTCACTTTCATATTGTTCGAGTGAGCTAGGGATTGTCATAGTCACTAATTATCTAGTATAGTCTTAATGTCAGACATAGTATGTTCCACATTTATGGCTTGTACTCTAATTCAGTGGTATGATGAGTCTTCATTTGAGACTTCCTTATCTCTTTATTTTTATTATATTGGTATCTTAAGGTCATTTTATCTCAAGTGGTTCATTTAGAGTCTCTCACGATTTTATTCACCATGTCATGTCTAGGGGGTAGTCTTGGATCGTGACACTAAGCTTTCCTTTCTTTCCAAATCTCATCACACCCTTCATAGGTTAGATTTTCAGGTAAACCTAATCATCAACATCAAATTCAAGCTCTCTTAATCAATCATCCACATAGGATTTTTGTCTACTCTAAGCCATCTTCTATCTATCCCTTATGAGTCAAGGTTTCTCCATTGCCTCGTGAACTAACTCGGGTCCTATCAAAGCAACCTCACCAACTTTAAACTAACCGATAGGAGACCTACATTTCCTATCATAGAGAGCCTCAAACATACTCATTTGAATACTTATGTGATAACTATTTTTATAAGAAAACACAATCAAAGGTAAGTGTTCATCTCAATTACCTTTAAATTTAATCACACAAGCTCTTAACGTATCCTCCAAAGTTTGAATAGTATACTCGTCTTGACCATCGGCCTACGGGTGAAAAGTTGTGATAAGCTTAACATGAGTACCAATTTCTTTCTAAAATGATCTCCAAAATTGAGAAGTGAACTGAGTACCTCTATCTAAAATGATTGATAAAGGCACGCCATGCAAGTTAACCATCTCATAAATATAAATCCTAGCATAGTCCTTGGCTGAATATGAGGTCTTTACAGGAAGAAAACGTGTTGACTTCATCAGTTGGTCTACCACAACCCAAATAGAATCATATTGTTGAAGAGTACGAGGTAAACCTGTAATGAAGTCCATATTCAAATCTCCTCACACCGACTTAGTCATTCGGTCTACAACAACCCAAATAGAATCATATTGTTGACGAGTACGAGATAAACTTGTAATGAATTCCATATTCAAATCTTCCCACTTCCAAGTAGGAATACTAATATCTTGGATCATACCTCTCGGTTTCTAATGCTCAATTTTCATTTGTTGGCGATTCAGAAACTTAGCCACAAATTCTATAATATCCTTCTTCATCCTATTCAACTAATAGACTTCCTATAGATCACAGTGCATCTTAGTGGCTCCTGGATGAATAGAATACAAAGAACTGTGAGTTTTAGATAGAATATGTTGCCTCAACTCATCAATATTTGGAACACACAAACGACTTTGATAACGAAACATACCATCTCCCCCTTGGAAGAAAGCCTCAATAGATTTTTTTTAGACTACTCTGTTGAATTCAAAAAAAGTCATATCACTATCATGTTTTGCCAAAACTTCTGATACAAGAGACAATCTGAACCATTCTGATCAATAATACCTCCATCCAACCAAATGGACACCCAAACAGGCTAGTCTATGCACATCACAAACCAACTCATTCTTATCATCATCAATGTGAGAAAAACTATTCACAGTCAATTAGCTAAGAGCATTGGCAACAATATTTGCCTTATTTGGATGGTAACGAACACTCATATCATAATTCTTTAACAATTCAATCCACCTCTTTTAACAAAGTAACAAATACTTTTTCTTAAACACTTATTGCAAACTCTTATGATTGGTGAACACATCCACATGAATTTATAAAGATATGCATGTTTTTTATATGGAAATTGATATAAATGATTTAAGGTTGCTTTGAGAGTATAGCATCGATGTTGTTGTTGTGAAAGGTCATTCTCACATAAAAAGGATTTATAAGGTTGAAAGATTTTCTCACCTAAGTTGAATAAAGATTAAGGAGCTATTCAAAATGAAATTTAGGTTGGATGGGTTGCTTAATTGTACCTTTCCATGGATAATAAGGTGAGTGTGAATAATGACTATTTTTGTGGGATTTATACTTAACACCGAGAGATATTGAGATGGAATCTCTCCCGTTAGTAGAGGTAGGGTTTCTAGTAGAAATCTCCTTATTCCATAACTATGTGCCAACATAGGTTGTCTTAGATAGACATTAGCTAGTGGATCAACTTTAGCTCAAGTTTATGGTTCTTACATTGACAAGTAAGACATCTCTTTTCGGTGTGTGATAAACATCATATTCCATTTTATATCTCAGATGTTCTCTGTCAGTTACATAGTGCACTTCCCATAATATTTAACTAAGGTTACTTTATAAAGTATCTCTTAAGTGTTAATGATTTTTTAGCTTGCATTGACTCTGTGCATGCGTTATGTTTTCCAATATTTTATCATATGATTTAGCTTGGTCATTGCATATCATGTAAAGTCCTTTTTAGCATGATTTCATAACTCTTATGCAATGTTATTATACTTAGTATATTCCATGTACTAATTCATACTTGTTCCTACATTATTTCACTAATGTAGGGTCTAACGCTCCTACCTCCCATACTCGTACCTAATGTAGGGTCTAACGCTCCTACCTCCCATACTCGTAACTAATGTAGGGTCTAACGCTCCTACCTCCCATACTCGTGGCTAGTTGATCCTTTTGGTCTGTCAAAGATTGGTGAGTCCAATGTTCCGAGGACCAAAACTCTTTTATTACTTTATGTAATTTTCGATTTCAAACTTTGTATGAGATGTATGAGTTACATCCCAATCACTTTCCTTATGATTTATTAGATGTCTATTGAGACTTATGTTATACTTCTACTTTTTTCAAACTCGTTGATATATGAAATGCTTTCTTTTAAACTCTTTATTGCTAATATATTGTATGATGTATGCTAAGTGGCTTGTGTAGGGCCTCCCGGGTTCTTATACGCCATGTTACACCAAGGGTACACTGTGGGTCGTGACAATCATTCTTGTAAGTTCATGATTTATCTTAAATAAATTAATATAAATTGTGATCAAACAAGAATGAGTATCTAATTCCACTACTAGGGTTGTGGAAATCATGAGGAATTAACAAAGTAGACCGAATAATTAGTAATTCTTCAATAGTGTTACCACAATTATTCAATCAAGCTTTTGTTTCACAACCATCCCCCCTTTACGGAAATAACCCGACTAAGGGTACAACTAACAATAAATTAGGCTAAGTCTAGACCCCGTTTCTTATGGGATCGACCCTAGCCTTTGTTAGGTTCTTTATTTGAACAACAACCAATTATACTTCTATAGAAAGGTGTATTTCGGGTGTTCATTGCCTCGATGCAAATGCATTTACCTTATCGAGTAGTATCAGAACTCAACCAAGTCCTATCCTAGAAGAATCATAATATTTCATAGGGATAAGGCACAAGTACCCCCATAGACTATGACTGAAATCTCAGAGACACACCTTAACTAAACTAAGGTCCCATTAACCCCTGAACTTATTTTATTTGTAATTTTGTACACCTTTTGTATTACGTGGCACAGTCCGTGAATCCACACAATTGAGCCGTGTGGGAGATATTTGGATGCCACGTAAGCAAAAAAGGTGCACAAAATTACAAAAAAAATGGGTTGGGGGGGGGGTAATAGGAACTTAGTTTAGTTATGGTGTGTCTCTGGGATTTTGGTCATAGTCTGCGGGAACTAGTACATTATCCCTATATCATAAATCCATCAGAACTTTATGGTAAAGTCAAAATCGGGGCGGAAGTGAGCTGAGTCTTCAACTATTGAAAACTCTTCTCACAAGTCTCAGACCATTATTTTCACCTTCTTCTAAGTAAAAGTAGTCAATGGAGAAGCAATAGATGAAATCCTTGCACAAGCCTTCTCTAATAACTGGCTAAACCTAAGAAAATCCTAATATTTGAGAGAGAGACAGAGAGGTCTAGGCATGTTTTTAACTGCCTCGGTCTTCTTAGGATCAACTTTAATACCTTCTCCTAAAATAGTATGGCCAAGGAATGGAAACGACCTCAGCCAAAACTAACATTTTGTAAACTTAGCAAACAATTGGAAATCCTTGAGAATTTACAAGACGATCCTCAAATGATCTGTCACGCCCCGAGACTACCCCCGAGACGCGGACACGGGACCTAGGACCACAAGTGATCCCAAGCTAACCCTGCTGGCATGATCATGAGCATACTAAAGATAATAAACTGATGCGGAAGCTAAATCATAATTAAAATGAAAAGATGG
>JAJOOS010001013.1:0-30901 GCA_029582725.1 Solanum chiquidenum | reverse complement strand
ATCCGTAAGGGTATTACCGGGATTCCATGTCAAGCTCCATGGTCTATGTCGGTTAAGGCTCTCCCCCACATTAATGAATGAATGAACTAGGGTCTCTTAAGGATGTACTACTTAGGATATGTGGTGGAATGGGACATCATCTATACAATGCACAAGTAGACATTTAAGGGAGATCTTGGTGAGTCTTAGTAATGAAAATGAATGCATGAGTCTTATTGGGATAATTAATGAAAGTATTGGTCCTTGAGCGTGCTAATGTGAAAGTGAGTCATAGTGAATTGAATGTAAGTGCTTATGTTGAATTGAATGTATGAGATGATCTTATGTCATTAATAAATGAAGTTTTCTAAATGCATTAAGTTGAATGAACGATTTATGTTGAAATGTAAATGGAGCTTGTCTTGTGTAGCCTCAAGGATCACTTGGGTGTGGTTTGGAGAGGTAGTATGGGCTGCCTCACCATGTTTTACTTAGGTGAGTCTTGGGATGAGATTTGATAAGTGTTCTAGTTTTATGAGGTGAATTGTTGGGTTATGTGCTTATATGCCTTATATCATTAATTGGTGAAGGTTGAGGTATGCATGGTAAGTGCACTTTGTGTGACCTTAAGGTGGTGTCTTAGTGTGGGTGATGGTATGGGACGTTGCCCATACATTGCACAAGGTATTGCTTAAGGGTTATTTAGGGTGGACGACCAAGGCAAGAAGGTAAAGGTAAATGGGTTATGCATGTTTATCAGGTATTGTGAAGCATATGATTTTGTATCGTTGGTTGTGACTTGTACGGTGCCTATTAGGTTGATGTTCATGAGATTTTATCAAAAATGGCATGAAAGCATAGCTTCCAAACAAATGTTCTTTTCAGCATGTTTTGCATATCCTCATACCTAGTACGTGTGTTGTACGAATCCCTTTCTTCCATTATAATACCAGTGTAGGTTGTGGTAACTAGGAGGAGATTGTGCTTTGGAGTTGCTTGGATTGCTTCACTCTTCCAAGCCTTTGGTAGGTCCTCAAGATTCGAGGACTATGTTTAGAAGTTTCTTAGTCATTGTAATAGACACTTAACTTTCAATTCGTTTGAAAAGGGCCATGTCCCTTAATACGTTTAAAGTTCTTGTCTAAGATTGGCTAAACAGACTTAGTAGTTCCGCTTGCGTATTGATGTTTTCATATGTTGATGACTCTTGAAGTCTTATGGTTTATTGAATAAAAGTTTTAAATTCTTAGTGATTTTTATGATCTGTGCGATGAATGAATGCTAAGGCTTGTATAAGACCTCCGAGAGGTCGAATACGCATGTAACGGCTAGGGGGTGCTCTCGGGTCGTTACACCTTAAACCTACATTCTAAGTACGAGTCATTTCTATGAAATTTAATCCTCCTACCACACTCCAAAATTCTTTCGAAAAGGTCTAGAACTCACTAGTTCAACTTACTAGTTTTCGGGGCATTACAATATCTCCCCCTTGGGATCATTCATCCTCGAATAACAATTCTAAAAACTTCTTAGAGTCACAAATCTAGACTAACAACCCATCGTTCATGCAACATATCTAAATGCACACAACCAAGAAAGAGAACTTCAATTCCAAGCAAAACACATTCAATGCAACACAAGGGAGTAGGAACTACTTCTATCAACCCAAAATGCATGAAACTCTAAATCTACTCCTTTTCAAGGACATTTTCAAGGAGGAACTAACATCTCCTAGTTAAAACATGCTCAACACACACTCATGGATCCTAAATGCAATTTTACTCTAAAAAAACATTTATTCAAGGAGGAATCTTTCAACTCCAAATCTAAGGCATGCTCATTTAATCATCTCATGAAGTCTTTATGCAAATTTACTCAAATGCACTACAACATAAAGAAAAATAATGCGTATAAGTCATTTCTAACAAGACCTAAGCATTTTCATGAACATTCATATTAAGAAGTCATGGCAACACACAAATCACACATGGCTTCATATAAAAGCAAATCAAGAGGAACATATCATCTCAAGCTAGAATAGGAGTAAAAGGAAAAGGATGAGAACATCGGGACATCTCATTGTCCCTTGGCTTCCCAAGTAGCACCCTCACCTAAACTACACTCCATACCTCTTCATGGAAGAACTTCTTTGTTCTTCTATTTCTTAACTTGCCGGTCTAATACCTCTACCGGTACTTCTAAATTAGAGAGGTTCTCATTATGCAACCCTAGATAACAAGCAACCCTACTAACACTACTCAAGATCTCATATGAGCCTACCAAGCCGGGTCTAAACTCCTCACACTCACTAAACCTCTCAAGGTGAGAATTTAAAGTAAACCTAACTCACAAATATCAAGAACACTCAACAAACTTGCTATCTAAGCACATTATCTCCCCCTTGGGAGCAAGCCTATACAAACTTTTTTAAGCATCATTTATTTCAATTCTAAGGTTGGAGCAAGTCATCACTAAGCTTTCACATCCATCACACAAGATGCTTCTAAACCATGGTGAATTACACTTCTACCCTACTTAGAGGAGTCTATTCACTCAACCCATCTAGGCATTACTTAAACACCCTATTTAACCAATCTATCAACATACCTCAAAACTCATCATGACTAAGTCGGGTTCTACTATCAACTAAACATGACCATAATGCACTCATTCATAATAACAACATCACAATATATCTAGTCACATAGCCATAATTGGCATCCCAACCAACCTTTTCTCCCTCGATCCTTGTAGCATAAGCCCTTCGAGTAGTCATATCCTAAAGACCGTTGAATAAAGGAATAGGAGAGAGACCTTATAGGGTTAAACTCTGTGGCACGACTTAGAGAATGAAGAAGTGAAGTTTCCTAAGCATCCAATAGCCTCCTATTCATAAATGTGGGGCGCTTCACATTTATGAACAAGACTCTACTAGAAGTGGTTTGAGACATCCTAAAACCATCCCAAAACCTTATGCTCTGATACCATGTTTGTTACGACCCAGGTGTACCTCGTAGACGTAGCACGATGTACAAGACTCCGAAAAGTCTCATACAACCCTCATAGCATATTATGAATATAAGATAATAGAAAAGTACGGGAAATTTAAAACTTTTTACAATCGAAGTCATTTGCTATATAAACAAGCGGAAGTCTTTCTATACTTTTTCTCAAACAATCTAATACAACTTTTAGAATAAAACTCTTTGGACACAACCCATACAATAGTCTCAACATGAAAATAAAAGAAATAAAGGGGACATTGTGTTTTTTCCTCGAATCTATGAGGACTCACCAAGATCTTCAACTCCTTAGATCCTTAGAAACCCATCTCCAAAGTAGCACTCAAGTCTCCAAACCCAACTTTTGATTAGAATGTAGGCAAAGTATGTATTAGTACAAAATGTACTAAATATGTTAGCTAGCATAATCATAAGAGCATAAGACAAGGGTTAGTCAATATAAGACATAATTCAAAATCACGTGAAATACTTCATGAAACATAAACTATAAGCAAAAGAGACAATATCACAATAATAAGCAAAGTTTGCAACATAAGCATCAAATATGCATTATTTGACTCTTAGTCATCCATACCATAATATAACCATTCTCAAGTAACTGATGAGTCCACAAATTTGACTTATTTAGGGATATATTTTAATAGAATTAGTGTCCTCAAATGCATGTTTTGTCTCAATATCTGATGAAAACCCTTAAGTTTCAGGTATTTGAAGTTTGGGGGGAAAGCATGGATACTACTTAGCAAAAAGGAATAAAAGTGGCTGAAAGAACAAAGAAATGAAGGCCTGAGGATCACCGAATCCAGTTGGCGATTCACCGATGAGCCTGGAGATCGCCTTTTATACCAGTGTGCTGAACCCTGAAGGAAAAGATCAAATCGGTTGAGAAAAGGAGTAGTCGACGTGTCACCGAGCAGTTCTGCGAAGCAGTGCTATGTCGCCCAATGATCCAAACACGACGATGCTGAAGGATAGAGCAAAATGGCGATGAAACCTACCAAAGGGTGAATTGTTGAATTGATTGGCGATCCTGACTAACGACGCCGAATGATCCACTACAACATTGATTTTTGAAAACTATAAATACTCGTTGAGAATTATTATTTAAAAAGGATTTTTAGCTTTGAACATCAATTTTTTCAAACTTAGCTTCTATTTTTGAGTTCTAAGTTGGGAAAGATTTTTGAAGAGCTTGAAGGTTCAAAGGGTTTCAACACCAAGATTTTTAGACTTAGCTTCTATTTTTGAATTCTTATCCATGGTTTTGAGAAAAAATGGAACCCCTCCATACAAAAAAAAAAGAGAGGAAAGAAAAAAAAATAATAAAAAAAAAATGAAAAAGAAATGGAATAAAGTTGTGAAAATACAAAGAAAATGGGGTTTCAAGAAATCCATGGGAAGTAAATAATAGGATGACTTATGAGCACTAAAGAGAATGATGAAGGAAAAGGAAAGGAAATGCTGTGAGCACCACACTTCATGAGGATGACAGTCACTGAGCCTAAATGACCATACCTTTGCACTCAGACCCATTACAAGCCTTGAAAAGACCTTTTTGATCTTGAGTGAGCTGAAACAAAAGTTGATCGGAAAATACGAGCAAACTTATGGGTGAAAGCATGCATTGTGTTCGTCATTGTGAGAGTGAGCGTTCCATTTGATTTCGGAACTTTAAATGATTAAACCTTTGTGTGTGAAATTGGAATCATTCCTTGTGTGAGGGAATTTGAACACTTTGGTTGAGATTGAACTTGCATTTGAAGCAAATATTGTGAGCATGAGATTCTTTGATATTGGTGAGTCACAACTTGAATCTTTGAGTGCACATTTGATCTTTGCATAAGTAACTTGAGTCTTGTTGTGTGCATTCATAATTGAGTCTTGTGTAGCATTGTTCGAGATCTCTCTTTTTTGAACGGCTAAACTTGAGTTTTCTTGAGGACAAGAAAAAGTTTAAGTTGGGGGTGTTGATGATTCCACAAGTTGGACTCATTTAGGGCTATATTTTGATAGAATTAGTGTCCTCAAATGCATGTTTTGTCTCAATATCTGATGAAAACCCTTAAGTTTCAGGTATTTAAGGTTTGGGGGAAAGCATGGACACTACTTAGTAAAAAGGAACAAAAGTTGTTGAAAGAACAAAGAAATGAAGGCATGAGGATCGCCGAGTCCAGTTGGCGAGTCGTCGATGAGCCTGGAGATCGCATTTTGTTCCACTGTGCTGAGCCCTGAAGGAAAGGATCAAATTAGAGGAGAAAAAGAGCAGTCGGCGTGTTGCCGAGTAGTTCCACGAAGCAGTACTATGTCTCCCAATGATCCAAACACGATGATGATGAAGGATAGAGCAAGACGGCAATGAAACCTATCATAATTAGGTATTATCCACTAGATTGGAATCATAGCTAAACTGTACCCACAATGTAGAAGGAAACCCTAGCTAGATTGGGTTTTTGACTTCACAATTGGGGGAAAACCTAGGGGACACTATTGGTGGAAGAACCCATAGATGATTAAGCTAACATACCTTAATTCAAAGGCCTAATCAAGCTTTAAATAATTGATGAAAATCGACCTAGGTTGCTGCCCCAACTTCCTTTATTCTTCTTCTTCTTCTTCACTTCTAGAGAGAGAATTATTTGGAGGGAATTTCGGTGTTCTGAAGAATGAGTTAAAATGATTTAGTTTAGGGTCCTATTAAGCTTATATAGGTGTTTAAATAACTAACTAACCGGCCTCCCTTAACCCCTAATGACTTAACCCCCAACCCCTAATTAAAAATTAAAACTAAAAATCTGCCTTGACGTACGACTCCCCCACCCACGGACCGTGGGTGGGTCTACGGGGAATACTGACCAGTCGTGAGTGGGGTACTGGAGCTACAAAAGGCAGGCAAACTCATGCCTTGACCCACAACCCCAACCCACGGGGCGTGGATTCACCTACGACTAGTAGGTGCCAAGGGTAGGTGGGCTGTTTTTTTTACAGCTTTTTGGGCTGTTTTGAGGTCCTCCTCAAGGACCCCTTGGGTGGTCCTTGGGGGTTCGTACATTGATGCCCTAACCCTGAAACCTCCATTCTAAGTATGGGAATCATTTCTATGAGTTTTAATCCTTCTACCACACTCCAAAAATCTTTCGAAAAGTCCTAGAACTCTCTAGTTCAACTTACTAGTTTCCGGGGCATTACAGATTGCTACTCAAGTATGAAAACTACCATACCTTAGGTGTAGAATCCAACCAAATTCGTATGAAAATCCACCTTCTTCAAGCCTTAGTTGATCTCTTTCTTGGTCTTCAATGGAGGTTTCCTAGAGAGAGAAATATTTGAGAGGGAGAAGAACTTTTGGTTTGATTTGGGTCTTTGGGACTACAAAAAAATGTTCAATTTGTAGCAGTTTATTTGTGGAAGTTTAATAAACCTCTTCTATTAATTTATTTTGTGACGTTTGTTTTAACCCCTACTAAATAAATCTTTTTGTGACAATTATATTGAGGGGGTTTGGAAATCGCCACAATTTCATAATTCGTGGCGATTATTGACTCCCATAAATTTTTAAATTCATTAATTTTAGAAAATATATCCCTTTTATTTATCTTTTATTTTTAATATATTATAAATATTCATTTTTTATGATTTATGACAAATAGTAATAAAATTTAACTAATACAATATATGTATTTACACACAATGACACAAATGTACGTCGTTCTCTTTCTTTATTTTAATAGAATGTAAGTTTATGACCCTATACATTATATATATATTATTAACGTACTATCAAAATATTGCTTTTCTACTTTGTCTATCCAACTTCCTTTTAGTGTTTTATTTTTATATATTACTACTTTATATTGATTTTTGACAACTAAATTTATTTTAAAAACTTAGTCTAAATGTGTAATTATACTTGTTCTATATAACAATACATTTATAATTATATCGGATAAAAAATAAATTATTGTAATAACTATATTGTGCAATTACTAAACTATGTAATTACAACACATTACTAAGTCTGATTTTTGCTAGATCATTTTACGTTGATGAGTTAAATATAATTTAAATCCTACATCTAGTTGTTATTTCTCTGAGTAAATTTACGTATTTAAAAAAAAAATATAGATGTCTTATCAATAGTTATATTATTTATATTTATGTGTGTGTATTTAACTTTATTTAAGCTCTTATAATATTTCATTTTCAAGATAAAATATTTTAACTAGTTATTAGTAGTTATAAGGAAACTTTTAACCTAATTAATCTAACCAAAATCCTAAAAGGCTTACCCTTTTCCCCACAAAATTAAAAATTTCCAAGGACTAAAATTCCCTCCCAAACAAATTTAAAACAAAAAAAAAACAAATACAAATTCCCCCTTCCCACCACAAAATAAACTCCCAAATCTCTCTCCCACTTCCCCACTTCCATAATTCGGTATTTTTAAAATGCTCTCTCCCTTCTTGTTTTTTTTTTTTTTACTTATTTTGTTCTTTTGTTCAATCAGAATTTTGTGTGTGCATGTGTAATTTTTTCTAATTTACTTTTTCTTTGTAGGTTTTATGAAGTGGAATTCTCAGAGCAATAAGTGTGTACAACTTGTGGATTTGATTGTAATATTTTCGTGAATATAAAGGTAATTCTCTATCTCATGAATTTCAGAATTCACACTAGAATTTGTTATTTATATTTTTTTTTTATTTGAAAATAATTATGTTCTTTGTAAGTTGTTAAACTTAATGTAGCCATACTTTTATGTATTTCATGATATTTTTTTTGAGTTCTCATTGCATCTAAAGAAAACTATACATGGCCTTCAATTGATTGAAGATAAGCCTCAATTTTATTTTTATGTAAATAAGAACGATGATTATCGTTTTATTAAATCTTGAATCTGTTTGAATCTTATTGACACCTATCAAATTTGTTTTTTTCTCATCTGAGAATTGAGTTCCAATGTATGTTTATTTCCTAACAAAATAAAGTAACGTAGACAATAACATTTCGCAGATTATTGCTCTATGAAATATTAGTGCCTTGAGCCTTGTAATATTTTAATATTTGTGTAATCTTACATGCCTTAAAGGAGGAGAAAATATAACTATTTCATACAACATATTTAAATGGGTAGCAAGGTAGGATAGAAATAAACCATATCATTTTACTTTTTTTTGGGTGAGAGCTTAAAAATATTTACATTGTCTTTAAAGTAATGAGTATGACCTCACTAATAGGTTTCAATGGTTCATATGAATTTATGTTTTAAATGAATTAAATTTTGAATTTTCTTCTTGTATCAAGGTGTACAAGGATATGTATATATCAATATTTGTTTATCTAATTACGTATAATTTTTTTATGGTTTCAGGCTTTCAACCTAGTGATGATGAAGATCGAGCTTACTTCACCTTTGAAAAAAAAGAATGACACCAATTCAAGTCACCAAATAACTGCATAGTACTTGTTTATAATATTTATTTGATATGGAACTATTTCAGATTTTAAGTTGTAACACTCAAGTTGCTATACATGAGTTTTTATTACAGATTTATATAATGTAATATGATTTACATTAAATATGTAGAAAGTATTTATATATATTATTACAAAGGCTTGATGTATAATATCTTTTTTCTTATAGAAATATAACAATTTGTGGCGGTCACAAACCTCCACAAATTAGATTTTGTGAATATTCATATCATTTCGTGGCAATCATAAATCCATGCAATCATATTTTTTTTTAAAATATTAAAAGATTATGGTGGAGGTTATAAACTTTCACAAATTGACTTAAAAAAACCTCCACAAATTAAAAAGTGATTTTGGCGCGGTCGTCATGGGGATTTCTTAAAACTGCCACAAATATGCTTGTGGCAAAGGTAATTGTAGCATTTTTAAAAACCGCCGCAATTCTTATTGTGAGGGTCAAAAACTGCCTCAAATTGACAAAATAACCCCCATAAATTGAGTATTTTTTTTGTAGTAATGAAGTAAAATGGGGTGTTTAAAGACTTAAAATCATTTATATAAGTGAACTAAAACAATTAAAACCGACCCCATATAATAACAAATTAATTAGGAAATTACAAAAATGCCCCTAACTACGTAGCCCACTCCCAGGCACCACAAGACGGCCTCACGAGTTGTGGTCAAGACCATGAGTTGTGGTCCTGTCAGTGGTCCTTGGGCAGTGGCTGTGGCTTGGGGGTCTTAGCCTCTAATGTTGAAGGCATGACCACGAGATGTCCCACGATCCGTGGTCAAGACCACAAGTCGTGGTGAAGGTCGTGGTCTTGAGGCAGTATCTAGGCTTCAAGGCAATTCCTCCCACACGTCTAAGGGGTCCTCACGAGCCCCTATATGATTCATCAAGGGCACCACGGGTTGTGAAGACCCTCGTGGTCATGGTAGGCAGTGGCTAGGCTAGTTTTAGGCAGCCTTGGACCCCTAGCCATGGACTTCACACAAAACCCTTTGCCCTTGCCTTTAACCCTTGACGTTAAACCTCACGTTTAGGCTCTAGTTAACCCTACTAATTTCTGAGGTGTTACAAATAGGGGGTTTTGGTTAGAAACTATCAACTACAAACAACAATAAACAATACGAAAGAATAATAATGAGACGGGTTCTTGGGATGTGATTCGATTATAGGCTAATATAGACAAATGGGTAACTGCAACTATTAGAAAATAGCTAAATATTAGTGAGTAAAATGTAGAGGAGATAAACTTTCTCTCGAACACTTTACCTCAAATCAAGTCGATTTCTCTCGAACATCAACAAGCATGCAAAATAAGAACAACCTACACTTTAGTCCATTCACTCTCTCGAGCTGAATGTGTGGAAAAGGGTTTAGGATTCACTCTCTCGAGCTGAACCCATGGCAACCCAATGCCAACAAACCATCAATCAATAATCTTAGTTTTAAAACCTCTTTTGAGCTAGCGAAAAACACAAGGGTAGAACAACATTTGCAACTACAATTCTTAAATTAAACCATAATTAATGATTGAACTCATTTCTAAATAGCATTTAAACTAACAATTACAAATAGCCATAAACTAAATGAGCCCATAATCACATAATCACACCCCATGAATTGGGGGTTTAGCTAGACATAAAAAAAAGATAAAAATCATTACCAAATTGAGTTTTCATCAACTGGGTAAGATTGATTTCATCCTTACAATGGTCCAATTCGAAGAATCTCAAAGGCCCACTTCCAATTTCTCAAAAGTGAAAAACTTCAATTCTTCAAAGCTAAAAGAAAAACTAGAGAAAACTTATCTCACATTTCAAAACTCAATAATAGAATAAAAAATATATGAACTTCGATACTAAACTAAATGTTCAAATATATATTTATAGTCGCCAAAAATATGCTGCGAAGAATCACTCGACGAAGTAAGTCGGGCTCGCCGAACCACTCAGCGATCTGCCCTTTGGTCACTTCAATCGCCTTTTTGCCTTGGCCTTCAGCATCCTCAAGGTCTGTAACTTTGGGCGATCAAACACTGCATCGCGGAACCACTTGGCAATCCGCTGACTACTCATTTCTCTCACCAACTTAGTTCTTTTCTCCTAGGCTTGGCACACTGGAACTTTAGGCGGTCAAGTACGCATTCGGCGACTCGTCCAGTGGACTGGGCAATCACCAAGCTTGCTTTTCTTCATTCTTTCAGCTTTCTTCGTTCCTTTTTTGCAAATTACTGTCCTTGCTTAGTTCCTCAATATATATACCTAGAAATAAAGGGTTTTATATAAGTTATTGGCACAAAATAAGAATTTGAGGACACTAAACCTATATAAATAAAGCCCTAAATGAGTCCAAATCTCGGGCTCATCAGTGATCACTAAATGTAATACCCATAAAGGGGACTTATAAACCTATGCGGCATGTAGTTCTGGGACTATACGGGTACGGTGAACCCTAGTCCACTCGGTCTAAGCCTACTTCCAAGTAGAAATATGAACAATATATCATAAGAGAATTATACTGGATAGCTCAATATTCTGGCATGCAAATCTGAGAATGCAACATTTATAATTGAACGTGAAACATTTGAAATCTGAAGCATGTATATCTGTTTACAGTGACCTAGCTAGTGTAATTCATGAACTAAATGAATCTACACAACTAGGGTTCTGAATTTCATGCAAGGAACTAAGCAACGGTGGTACAACAACATGAAAATCTGATTTGGAACATTCTAACAGCTAAATCACAACAAGTTCTAAGGTTCAAGAAAACCTTAGGTCTAGATAATATGATGGGAATCGAGAATCTGACTGAATTCTATAGACCTAGTGGATGAAAGGGATCCACTAGTGTAATCCCACATACCTTGTGATGAATTTCATGGAGAAATATTTCGATTTCGGGGTTAGAACTGATGAAACCTTGCTACGTTTTTGGAAGGGCTTGGTTGACTCTTTCTCCTCTTTTCATTCTAAGTTTGATGAAATTTTGGAGAATGATCGATTAGGGAAGGATCTGACTAAGTTACTAGTCTTCAACTGACAAACACTACGTAGTTTAGGGGTTAAACGACGTAGTTTAGGTGCCCAACGCATAGGGGAAAATACCAAAACGACCTCAAATTAATAGTTGTCAAGACCAACGACGAGCCTGACCGACGGAACGTGGAATGAACGTCAGTATGTCCTAGCAGCTATTGATTAACATTTCAAACACACCTCATCCAATTCTAGGTGCAAACGTCGAGGGGTAAGGGCAAGGGTCAAGGATTTTGGGTGAGGGCCATGGCTAGGGGACAAGGCTGCGTAAAACATGCCTAGACAATGCCCACCATGACCACAAGGGTCTTCACGACTCGTGGTGGACACCACGAGTCGTGGTTCCACCCATGTTAGGTGAGGCAGAAGCTCGGTGAAACTGCTCAAGCCAAAGCTTCCCTTCACGAGCCACTTCACGGATCGTGGTGAAGACCACAGACTGTGGAAAGGCTCGTGGGGTTGCCATAGCCTCATGGGAGGCTTGCCAAGTTAGGAGGGCTACTGGTAAAGGGACCACGGGCACCACAACGGGCCATGGTTCCCTTTACGGATCGTGAAGGAGGGTGTAGTCCCTTGGACGGGGTAGCCTAGTTAGGGGTGTTTTAGTAAATTCCTTTTTGGTTAGTTAATTTATGGGTTAAATTTATATTGTTTTATTTCACATGTATAAATGATTTCAAGTCATTAAAAACCTCATTTACTTCATTATTCCCAAAAATCTAAATCAAACCAAAAGTTCATCTCCATCAAAATATTTCTCTCTCTAGTAGTTCCCAAAGAAGAAGAAGAAGAAGAAGAAGAAGTGGAGGCTAAGGCTTGAAGAACCAAGGTATTTATTCTAAAATTTAGGGGAAAACTCCATTAAGGTATGGTAGATTTTCATCTATGGGTAGATTTCACCCATAGAGTCCCTTCAAAACTAGATTTCAAGTTTCCAATTTCCCCAAAAAGTTAGGATTTCACTCTAAGTCATGGGTTTTTTCCTCAAACGTTTCAATGGTTTTATTATGAAGGATTATGATTGAATTTATGTTTAATTTTTGATTTATGATTAACCCCCCCCCCCAAGAACCCATGAAATTCCTAAATTACTAAATTGTGACTTCATGATGTGGGTTGATTGATTATGGAAGCATGTGAATATATTATGTCTATATTGATTGAGTTTATTGAATTATATCATTATTCATGCCTAAACTATAGTAATTCTAGGTTTTTTGGTAAATTATTATTCATGACCTTGAAGGGCAAATTATGAAGGTTAATATAGAATCTTCATGCTTATGTATATGCTTTATGATTTCAATGAAAGTAATGTGATCATGAGTATAGTGCAATTGTGATATTATTGAAAGGTTATTCTCAATTATACACTTGTGAATGATGATGATATGTTGTGAAAGGTTTCTCCAATGTAAGGTTATACCTTGAATTGGTAGGCTTAGGGCATCCTCTTCTTGTGTAATTGAAAGTGATCTTGATCGATGCATCTCGAATTGGTAGGCTTAGGGCATCCTTTTCATGTATGTAGTAATGAACTATGAATCGATAGGCCAATCAAATTCCTTTAAAAAATGTCTAATGAAGCAATCTAAGGCTTTGCCTTGAATTGATAGGCCAATGGCATTCCTTTCATAATAAGTCAATGAACTATTGTAATCATGAATCGATAGGCCAATGGCATTCCTTTCATGAGGATTCAATGCGCTATCCTAATAATGTACTTTGAATCGATAATCTAATGGCATTCCTTTCATGTGTGTAATAATGTATCTTGAGTCGATAGGCCGATGACATTCCTCTCATGTGTAATAATGTTAAAAGAAAATTAACTAGTCTATGGGAATGAAATGCTTAGTACCGAGTGGATATTGTAAGGTGTAAGCTCTCCCCATGATAGGTCAGGTTTCTATGAATACCTTCCTTATCCCATAACTATGTTCCCACATAGGTTATAGCTAGTGGATCCAGTTAAGCTAAATTACTGGTTCTACCTTAGGCAAGTAGACCAACTATTTTTGGTGTGGGACATGACACCGAATTCCATGGTTTTCTCACATGGTCTATGTCGGTTAGGGCTTATTCCCATCATGTGAGTTATGTGCTATGGTTACTGAAGAGGTTCTATGAAGTGTGGATGGTAGTATGGGATGCCATTCATGCATTGCACGAGTAGGCTTGGAGAGTGGCTATGGTGTGTGTTCAAATGTCATAATGTCTAATAAAATGAATGTGCTTATAATGATGCTATTGAGAATGTTGACTTACATGCTAAATGTAAAGATGGATGCTTAACTTGGATTGTTGCTATGAGTGGCTTTCCTTGATATGACTTATTGAATGTGAAAGTTCCTTGTCTATGGTAGCCTCAAAGGATTACTTAGTATGAATGGTATTATGGGATGCCATTCATTTATTGCACAAGTATAACTTAGGGTTTTCTAAGATGATGGTTCTATTATGATATAATGATTTATATGATGATTATGCTTGTGACTCATGTTTTTCACTGAGTACATGATGATTCTCAAACTTGTTGAATGCATGGTTTTCAACCAAAATGTCCCTTTTAAGCATGATTTTTGCATGGCTATCATACTTAGTATATTTTTGTGCTAACGCATATTTCTTCTACATTTTTACAAAGAGTAGGTTCCGAATCTTAAGGTGTTTTCTAGTATTCAAATCTTGGATTGATTCTCTCCAAAGCTAGTTATGTTTTCTAGTTTTTTTTATGTCATTTTACGTTTCAGACTATGTTGAAGGGCTGTGACCCTATCTTTTATTCAAATTATATTAGATGGCCATATGATACAAGTTAGACTTCTGCTGTTTGTTTTTAAATAAAGATTTCAATTGTATGGATAAAAGTTTTAAATTCTGTACAATTTTCTTATGTCTTATGTTATGAATGATATGAGGCTTGTATGAGGATTTTCAAAGTCTTGTATGCCGTGTCGCGTCCGGGGTGTAGGCTCGGATCGTGACAAATATGGTATCAGAGCACAAGATCTTGGGATGGTTTTTAAGATGATGTCTCACAAATAACGTCTAGTAGAGTCTTGTTTATAGTGTGAAGCGCGCCACATTTATGAATGAGAGGCTATAAGATGTTAGGAAACTACACTTCTTTCATTACTCTTAAGTTGTGCCATGAAGTTTAACTCTACAAGTCCATCTCCTAATCCGTCTTTTGTGTCATCAAGATATGAATACACGAAGGGCTAATGCAAGGAGAATGGAGGGCAACAATGTCAATAAAAAAGATCCTTAAGAGAATCAAGCTCCTCAAGTCAATCATGCTTCGATTGATCCTCCAGCTATGACGGATGTGGAGGTTAGGTCAGCTTTTCTAATGTTGACTCAAGCCATGACAACTCACGCCCAAGTTATGGCGGCTCAATCCAATAGGGATATTGGTATTCGTGTGAATCCTAATGTGAGTTCTATGACTTCGACATTGAGGGAATTTTCTAGGATGAATCCCCTCGAGCTTCTTGGTTCCAAGGTGGAAGAGGACCCCCAAAGGATCATTGATGAAGTTTGTAAGATAATTGGTGCTATGTAGGTGTCTTCGAAGCAGAAGGCGAAACTAGCCGCCTACCAACAAAAAGATGTAACTCAAATTTGGTATGAACAATGGAAGGGTGAGAGACAAATAGGAGCGGGTCCCATAGATTGGGAGGTGTTCAAAGAAGCATTTCTTGATAGGTTATTTCCCCTACAATTGAGGGAGCGAAAAATGCAAGAGCTTATAAACCTAAAACAAGGGGGTATGTGTGTGAAAGCGTATTCCCTTAAGTTCACCCAACTATCCAAATATACTCCAACCATGGTGGCGAACTCGAGGGTTAGAATGAATAAGTATGTGATGGGAGTGTCCGACTTGGCAGTCGATGAATGTCATTCGGCAATGCTTATTCCAAGTATGAATATTTCAAGTCTTATGGTTCATGCGGAACAAATTGGGGAGCAAAAAACTCAAGCGAATGAATAAGAAGGTGAAAAGAGCTAGGTCCGATGAACAAGGGCAACAAAGGTTCAAAAAGAGATCGTCTAACCAAGATTCTTCAAACACTCCTAGGGTTAACCAAGAGAAAGGTAGTGGAACTCCATTTCCTAAACATATTTCCACCAAGTGTGGAAAGAAGCACCATGGGAAGTTCCTAGCCAGAACGGATGGTTGCTATGGTTGTGGAAAGAGTGATCATCAAGTGAAATATTTCCCTACACTCACGGCCAAAGGAAGGGAGGCCAAACAAGCTTCTCTTAATGGTACGGTTCATACTCCAAATTATGGTCGTTTCTATGCACTCCGATCTAGAAAGGAAAAAAGAACCCTTCCGGATGAAGGCACCAGTATGTTGATAGTTCCTTATTGGCGTAAATGTGTTTTTAAGGTCCTTATGATAGTTCCTAAATTTTCATGTGTATCAGCCCTAGAAAATGAAATAGGATGAACTAGAGCTTGACATGTGTTTTGGAAGTTGGTAATGTGTTAAAATGATGAGTTTTTGCTTTTAAAGTTTAGTTTGAAGAGTTTTGAGGTCAAACGTCAAGGGACGACCATGACGTTCGGAAACTAGTCTTTTGGTGCTAGTATGTTCTAGTGTGTTGTCATTGATGTTGATGTGTTGTTTGAGTTCTAAAACTTGTAGAAGTAACCCTAGTACCTATATTGACATGTGTAGGGGTTAAACGTCTGGGTACGACTCCCCAAGGACCACCCTAAGGGTCCTTGAGGAGGACCCTATGGGTAGACCCCAAGCTGCCAAAGAGGGGTGAACTACGACCATGATTTATGGCCAGTAAGTCCCTTGATGCCCCATAAGTCTTCCTCCGTAAGTCAAGACTTAGCCTAGGGAGCCTTAGCTCCCATGTCCAAGTCTCAGTCACCAACTACGGACCAGCAAGACGCTCCATAAGCCCACCTACGGTTCGTAGGTGGAGGTCTCATAAGTCACCCCTGTAATGTGTCAAGTTTCGGAACTTGAGGGGTGAGTTGGTAAATTCACCCCACATTCCTATTAAGACATGGAAGGTTATTTTATATATTTTAAGTATATTAAAACTATAATTTCCCTATTTAGAATTCATTTTTCAAATAAAACCCTTCCTTTCCAAAAAGGTGCTCTCTAGAACTCCATTGAAGGCCAAGGTGAAGATCAAGCTAGGGTTGTGAATTTTCAAGGGTTTCTTCTTCAATTTCGTTTGGGTTCATCAAGTTTAAGGTATGGTGATCCTTTATCTAGGGAAAGCTTCACCCTAGAGTCAATTTCAAAAGAGTTTTCAAGGTTTTCAACGTTATGAAAAACGCCAATACTTACTCAATCTCATAGGTTGTTGCATCAAACGATTTCAATTGATAAATTAAGTTTATATTGATGTTTAATTGGTGTTTTTAGATGAAAAAAAATCTATGGACCCATGATTTCTCTCTAAATTCCTAAATTTGGCTTATGAAGTGGGTTTTATGATTTTTATTGAATGTTGATTGAATGTTGATTGAATTATGCTTAGCCTGAATTGTATTATTGATTTTTATTGCTATCTATACCAATTGATGGTGAATTGTTGTAGAATTGAGTAATTGTGACCATGGCTTTGGAGAATGGTAAGTTGATCTAATTTCATGAATATTGTAGAATTGTTCTTGTATGGTTTTGATCCACTTATGGTGGAGGTGCTTATATATTGAAGTGTTATCATGTAATTGTATAGATGGTTGAATAATGTGAAGGTGTTTATGTGATCTCAATGATGATCTTGTGTGTAATATTATTGTATTATGATGGAAAGTATGTTCTCTCTTAATGATCATGTATGAGGTTGATCTAATGTGAAAGAACCTCCTATCATTGTAATGTAATCTTGCACATTGATTTGGTAGGCCTAGGGCATCCTCCTCCTTCTGTAATTGAATGTGATGTGATGAATGTATCTTAGGACCGGTAGACCAAATGTGGTATCCCCTCCATGAAGTGTGATTGATGTCTTGAATTGGTAGACCTAGTATAGGTGCCCTTTCATGAATGAATGAGTAGTGACCTTGAATCGGTAGACCCAAGGTAGAACACACCCTTCTTGGAAAGTCATCAGCTATCCTTAATGTACCTAGAATTGGAAGAGCTAGTGAAAGGGTTGTTTCTTGTGTAATGTAATTTGGGTCGGTAGACCTAGTATTGGTAGCCATTTCAAGTACAATGAGTGTGAATTAAATACTCTATGGGAATGGAGGCTAAGCACCGAATGGATAGGGTTAGATGGAACTCTCCCAATGATAGGCTAGAATTCCAATGAACATCTTCCTACCCAGAACTATGTGCCCACATAGGAGATATATTAGCTAGTGGTCTACACCAATGCTATAATATCATCTAGTTCTACCTTAGGCAAGTAGAATACCTCTTTTCGTTGTGGGGGTAGAACGTCGGTTTCCATGTGTAGCTCTCATGGTCTATGTCGATTAATGCCTATTCCCATCATATGGGATGTGCACTCTAGTTATTGGATAGGCTCTACAACGTGTAGGTAGTAGTATGAGATGCTATCTACACATGGAACGAGTAGTCTTTTAAGATACTAAAGTGAGTTCCCTAAGCCTTAATGGCTAATGAGTAAACGTCCTCTAAAGGAATGAATGTGTCCTAATAATTACCTTAATGAAGATGTTGACTTATTGTCTAAATGAAATGATGAATGAGTAGCTTATATTGATGAAATGATTACTTAGCATGTTGTGCATATATGTAAATGTTCTTGTCTATTATAGCCTTGAGGAATACCTAGGTGTTGTATGAAGAGGTTGTATGGGCAGCCAATTCATGTCTTATTTAGGTGTGTCTTAGGGTAACATTAGATAGAGGTCCTAATAGGTTGAATGACTTATTGATGTATATACGTATGGGTTATATATGGTTCTTGCCTAAATGTGATGTATGAGACTTTATATATTAAATGTGATGATTATTATGCCTCAATATCATGTTATGAAGATTTTATAAAAAATGGTATACAAATATGATTTGAACTGAAATGTCCTTTTTAGCATGTTTTTGCATGGTCATCATACTTAGTGCTAAATTTTGCTAACCCCATTCTTTATTTTCTACAAAGTGTAGGTTCCGGCAAGTGATAGCAATTCTCTAGTGAAGCTTGGGATTAGAAATTCTCTAAAGACCTATCTTGGTATGTCCTCATATGTTTGAGGACAAGGATTCTATGTTTCTAGTTTTGTATTGAGACTCTTGTAATAGACTTTAGCATTTTCGATCGTATAAAGGGTCGTGACCCTATCTTGTATATTTGTGTAAGGCTGGCCATGTGAGACTAGTGTTCCTCTTGCGTATACAGATTTTTATGTTGATGACCTTTGAGGCTTATGTTTTTTAATAAAGTTTTTAATTCCTCACTATTTTTGAGTGTCTATGCAATGAATGATCTATGAGTCTTATATTAGACCTCTTCGAGGTCGAGTAGGCCGTGTTACGACTAGGGGGTGCTCTCGGATCATGACAAACTTGGTATCAGAGCATAAGGTTCTGGAAAATGGTTTTTAGGTTCAAAGTCTCACAAGCCACGTCTAGTAGAGTCTTGTTCATCGGTGAGAGTCGCGACACATCTATGAGCGAGAGGCTATAGGACGATATAAGTTACACTTCTTTCATAATCTTGATGTCGTGCCTTAGAGTGTGGTTCTATAAGTATCCTTTTCATAATCCTTTCTGTTGTGTTTATACGATATGAATACAAGGGCTAACCCTAGGAGACCGGAAGAGGAGAATATGGATGGAGGAATTCCTCCCCAAAGGTCTTCAAGGTGACCAATTTCCTATAGGTAATCAAGAGAATGAAGTTTTGGTGGTTCCCCCTGAAATGACTAATGAAGAGATTAGTTCGACTTTCGTAACTTTGGCCCAAGCTATGACGGCCCAAGTGAATAGGGATGTGGGGCCTAGAGTGAATGTTATTGGAAGCCTATGGCTTCTAGATTGAGAGAGTTTGTGAGGATGAATCCTCCAATCTTTCTTGGTCCTAGAGTGGGAGAGGATCCCCAAGAATTCCTAGATGAGGTGTATAAGATTGTTAGTGCTATGGGGGTGGCTTCTATTGAGAAAACGGTACTTGCCGCCTATCAATTAAAGGATGTTACCCAAATTTGGTATACTCAATAGAAGGCTAATAGGCCGGTTGAAGTGGGTCCCATTGAATGGGAGTTGTTTAAGGAGGCATTCCTTGGTAGGTACTTTCCCCGTGAGAAGAGGGAGTGTAAGGTTGAGGAGTTTATAAACATTAGACAAGGTAACATGAATCTGCAAGAGTACTCCTTAAGGTTTTCCCAATTGTCTAAGTATGCCCCATCCTTGGTGTCCAACGCTAGAGATGATATGAGTCATTTTGTTACCGGAGTATCCGATCTAGTAATGGAAGAGTGTCATACGGTAATGCTTCATGATGACATGAATATTTCTAGACTCATGGTCTATGCTCAATCTATTGAGGAGTCCAAGCTTAAGAGGGTGAATACAAGTTTGAAGAAGGATAGGTCCAATAAACAAGATCAATTTAGATTCAAGAAGAGAGCTCCTTACCAAGATTCTTCAAGTGTTCCTAAGGATAATGAGGAGAAAGGTGGTGGATCTCAATTTTCTAAACCTCTTTGTGCTACTTGTGGGAAGAAACATTTTGGAAAGTGCTTAGCCGGCACTAGTGGGTACTATGGTTGTGGAAAACATGACCACCAAGTGAGAAATTGTCCTACTCGTACGGCTAGAGGAAGGGAGGCCAAGCAAGCTCATATCAATGGCCCAAATCTTGATGATCAAAAGAAAACTCGTTTCTATGCTCTCCAAGCTACCAATGGAGCAAATCCGGATGAAGGTACCAGTAAGTTGTATTTCCTTGTCGTGTCATGTTAGCCTTAGTTGGGTTTTATCCTAAATGTGGGATGGTATGTTGAATAGTAGGTTGTTGAGAGTGTCGATATCCTTATATCTTTCCTTATATTCTTATTCAAGTGTGTGACCAAGAGTTCCTAGTAGCTTATCGCATGTTATGGAGTCTTGTGTTAATTTAAGTTGCCATAGATTCCTTATTTTATGCATGTTCTAGTTGAATTCTTGTTAAATGAGAAAATGAGTTTTCATGAATTTTGTTTTCCTCATGTTTATATGCATCTATGATGAGTTGCCTAAATGTTGCATGAGTTGACTTGTTGAGCATGCTTAGATGTGTTCTTGAAGATGTTGCATAATTGTGCTTCTATGTGAAAATTTCATAATGTGCTTAATGATGTTGTGAGGAGCATGATATGATGTGGAGAAGGAAGCTCCTCCAATGAAATGAGAAATGGTAAGGTTTGATGTATAAGGAGTTGGTAGATGTATTACTAATTTCTTGAATCGCATAAAGTTGTTTGAGCCTTTTATGTGGAGTTGATGTTCCTCCTAGCTATGTGTATTGTATATAATTTTTTATGTATGATTGTGGGCTGCTAATCTTGAGTTGTTACTTTAATGTTTTTAAGTGTCATTCGAGGATGAATGTTCCCAAGTCGGGGATAGTCTAACAACCCTAAAAAAAGAAATAGGATGAACTAGAGCTTGGCATGTGTTTTGGAAGTTGGTAACTTGTTAAAATGATGAGTTTTGGCTATTAAAGGTTAGTTTGAATAGTTTTGAGGTCAAACGTCAAGGGACGACCATTACGTTCGGAAATTAGTCTTTTGGTACTAGTATGCTCTAGTGTGTTGTTTCAGGTCTAAAACTCGTAGAAGTTACCCTAGTACCTAGATTGACATGTGTAGGGGTTAAACATCCGGGTACGACTCCCCAAGGACCACCCTGAGGGTCCTTGAGGAGGACCCTAAGTTAAGACCCCAACATGCCAAAAAGGGGTGAACTACGGTCATGACTTACAACCAGTAAGTCCATTGACACCCCGTAAGTCTGCCTCCGTAAGTCAAGACTTAGCCTAGGGAGACTTATCTCCCATGGCCAAGTCTTAGTCACCAACTACAGACCCGCAGGACGCTCCGTAAGACCACCTACGGTCTGTAGGTGGGGTCTCGTAAGTCACCCCTGTAATCTGTCAATTTTCGGCCAACTTGAGAGGTGAGTTGGTAAATTCACCCACTACGTTCCTATTAAGACATGGACGGTTATTTTATGTATTTTTAGGTATTTTAAGTATATTAAAACTATAATTTCCCTATTTAGAATTCATTATTCAAATAAAACCCTTCCCTTCTAAAAAGGTTCTCTCTAGAACTCCGTTGAATGTCAAGGTGAAGGTCAAGCTAGGGCTGTGGATTTTCAAGGGTTTCCTCTTCAATTTAGTTTGGTTTCATCAAGTTTAAGGTATGGTGATCCTTTATCTAGGGCAAGCTTCACCCTAGAGTCAATTTCGAAAGAGTTTTCAAGGTTTCCAAAGTTATGAAAAACCCCAATTCTTACTCAATCTCATGGGTTCTTGAGTCAAACGATTTCAATTGATAAATTAAGTTTATATTGATGTTTAATTGGTGTTTTTAGATGAAAAAACTCTATAGACCCATGATTTCTCTAAATTCCTAAATTTGGCTTATGACGTGGGTTTTATGATCTTGATTGAATGTTGATTGAATTATGCTTAGCTTGAATTGTATTATTGATTTATATTGTTATCTATACCAATTAATGGTGAATTGTTGGAGAATTGAGTAATTGTGACCATGACTTTGTAGAATGGTAAGTTGATCTAATGTCATGATTATTGTAGAATTGTTCTTGTATGGTTCTGATCCACTTATGGTGGAGGTGCTTATTTATTGAAGTGTTATCATGTTATTGTATAGATTGTTGTATAATGTGAAGGTGTTTATCTGATCTCAATGATGATCTTGTGTGTAGTATTATTGTATTGTGATGGAAAGTATGTTCTCTCTTAATGATCATGTAGGTTGATCTAATGTGAAAGGTCCTCCTAGTATTGTAATGTAATCTTGCACATTGATTTGGTAGTCCTAGGGAATCCTCCTCCCTGTGTAATTGAATGTGATATGATGAATGTATCTTAGGACCGGTAGACCAAATGTGGTATCCCCTCCATGAAGTGTGATTGGTCTCTTGAATTGGTAGACCTAGTATGGGTGCCCTTTCATGAATGAATGAGTAATGACCTTGAATCGGTAAACCCAATTTAGAAGGCACCCTTCTTAGAATGTCATGAGTTATCCTTAATGTACCTTGAATCGGAAGACCTAGTGAAAGGAACCTTTCTTGTGTAATGTACTCTGGCTCGGTAAACCTTGTATTGGTAGCCCTCTCAAGTACAATGAATGTGAATGAAATACTCTATGGGAATGGAGGCTAAACACCAAGTGGCTAGGGTTCGATGTAAACTCTCCCAATGATAGGCTAGAGTTCCAATGAACATCTTCCTACCCAGAACTATGTGCCCACAAAAGAGATATATTAGCTAGTGGTCTACACCAACGCTATAATATCATCTAGTTCTGCCTTAGGCAAGTAGAATACCTATGTTGGTGTGGAGGTAGAACACTGGATTCCATGTCTATCTCTCATGGTCTATGTCGGTTAATGCCTATTCCCATCATGTGGGATGTGCACTCTAGTTATTGGATAGGCTCTACAACGTGTAGGTAGTAGTATGGGATGCTATCTACACATGGCACGAGTAGGCTTGAAGATACTAAAGTGAGTTCCCTAAGCCTTAATGGCTAATGAGTGAAAGTCCTCTAAAGGAATGAATGTGTCCTAAATGGCTTAATGAAGATGTTGACTTATTTTCTATATGAAATGATGAATGAGTATCTTATATTGATGAAATGATTACCTAGCATGTTGTGCATAAATTGAAAGGTTCTTGTCTATTGTAGCCTTGAGGAATACCTAGGTGTGGTATGAAGAGGTTGTATGGGTGGCCACTTCATGTCTTACTCAGGGTAACTTTAGATAGAGTTCCTAATAGGTTGAATGGATTATTGATGTATGTACTTATAGGTTATATGTGGTTCTTGTCTACATGTGATGTATGAGAATTTATATATTGAATGTGATGATTCTTGTGCCTTAATATCATGTTAGGAAGATTTTATCAAAAATGGCATACAAGTATGATTTGAACTGAAATGTCCTTTTTAGCATGTTTTTGCATGGTCATCATACTTAGTGCTTAATTGTTCTAACCCCATTTTTTCCCCCTACAAAGTGTAGGTTTCGGCAAGTGATAACAACTCTCTAGTGAAGCTTGAGATTAGAAGTTCCTTCAAGACCTATCTTGGTATGTCCTTATATGTTCGAGGACAATGATTCTATGTTTCTAGTTTTGTATTGAGACTCTTGTAATAGACTTTAGCATTTTCGATCGTATAAAGGGTTGTGACCCTATCTTGTATGTTTGTCTAAGGATGGCCATGTGAGGCTAGTCTTCAGCTTGCGTATAAAGATTTTTATGTTGATGACTTTTGAGGCTTATGTTTTTGAATAAAGTTTGTAATTCCGAACTATTTTCTAGTTTCTATGCAATGAATGATCTAAGAGGCTTGTATTAGACCTCTTCGAGGTCGAGTATGCCGTGTTACGACTAGGGGGTGCTCTCGGATCGTGACATCATGTTAGCCTTAGTATGGGTTTACTCCCAAGGGGGAGATGGTATGCTTGGGAAGCAAGGTTGTTGAGAGTTCCGATATCCTTATCACTTTCTTTTATTCCTATTCAAGCTTGAGACCAAGAGTTCTTTGTGGCTTGTTTCATGCTTTGGATTCATGTGTGAATTATGTGTTTCCATTATCTTCTTATGTTATGCATGTTCTTGGTTGAATTCATGTTTAATGAGAAAATGAGTTTTCATGATTTATATGTTCCTCATGTCGATGTGCATTTAGTATGAGTTGCCTATATGCTTCATGAGATGACTTGTTCAACATGCTTAAATATGCTATTGAGAGTAATTGCATAATGTGCTTAATGATGATTTAGATGAGCATGATTTGAGTTGGAGAAGGTAATTCCTCCAATGAAATGAGAAATTTTGAAGTTTTCATGCATAATGGGTTGTTAGATGTAGTTCCTACTTCCTTGTGTTGCATTGAGTATTCTAAGATGGAGTTGATGTTTCCTCCTTCGAATGGTGCATTATTTTGATGTTGCATGCATGATGGGCTGCTAGTCTTGAGTCTTTCATTTCGTAAGGTGTCTAAAGTATCATTCGAGGACGAATGTTCCCAAGGGTGAGATAATATAATACCTCGAAAATTAATAGGTTAAACTAGAGCCTAAACGTGAGGGTTAACGTCGAGGGTTAAGGGAAAGGGCCAAGGATTTTGGGTGAGGGCCATGGCTAGGGGGACAAGGCTGCCTAAAATATGCCTAGCCACTACCCACCATGACCACGAGGATCTTCATGACCCGTGGTGTCCACCACGAGTTGTGGTGCCACCCGTGGTAGGTGAGGCGCTAGCTTGGTGAAACTGCTCAAGCCAAGGCTTCCCTTCACGAGCCACTTCACGGATCGTGGTGAAGACCATGGACCATGGGAAGGCTCGTGGGGTTGCCTTAGCCTCATGGGAGACTTGCAAAGTTAGGAGGGATACTTTTTAAGGGACCACAGGCACAACGACCTAGACTAACTGACGTATAAGATTTCCATCTCATGAGGTACATACTTTGGGAACCCGAACTAACTTATGTATAAGGAACCCACTAGGAAAGTCAGACTAACTGACGTAAAAGCTGTCATATCATTTTCATATCCACTTAGTACTAAGCATAATTCCCTTTAAGTTCATGTTAAGTCTTTACTTAAGTTCATGTTTAATGAAGAATGCCCTAGAACTCAATCCAACATGATATCATGATATAGCTCATATATTCAAGAGGTTAGAATAGCCTTTCAACCTTTATAATCATCAACATGTAAGTAAACCTTTCACATCATATCTTAGTGTTTTTATGAGGATGGCCTTTCAATCATCACAACAAGAGTATCATATTCTTAGACATTTTATGCATAGTCATGTATAAGGGTATAGGGAAAAGGATATTTCAACAATACCACAATTACACCATAGTCATAGAATCTTCACTTTCTAAGTGAATCATAAGCTCATACACAATTATCATAAACATGCACAAACCCGCATATTTTTCCCTCCAAGGACCTTGAATCACATTCAATCAAAACATCTAGAATTACTACATTAGATATGGAGAATATCATGATTCAATAAACTCAACCAATATAGACATAATCAATTCACATGCAACTATAATCAATCAACACACATCATGAAGTCACAATTTAACAATATGGGGAATTCATGGGTTCTTGGGGGGATTTCATCATAAATCAATAACAAATCATCAATTCAATCATAATCTTTCATAATTAAACCATTGAAAACGTTTTGAAAGGGAACCCATGACTTAGATTGAAACCCTAACTTTTGGTGAAATTGAAATCTTTGAAATCAAGTTTTGAAGCGACTCTATGAGTGAAAGCTACCCATAGATGAAAAACAACCATACCTTAGGGTGATTCTTCAACGAAATCGATGGAAAAAGCCTTGATTTTGTCCAACCCTAGCTTCAACTCTACTCTTCTTCTTCCTTGAGTTTTAGAGAGAGAAATATTGTGAGGGAGATGTACTTTTGATTTGATTTGTGTGTTTGTGAAAAATGACTTAGTTTAGGGAATTTTGACTTAAAAACAACATATATAGTACCCAAAAAAAATACCCAAAACAACCTCTCTTTAATTGGACTTGAAAAGGAAAACACTTAACTAACCTTCATTAAGTGACCATGCCTAAGTGTCATGAGCCACCTTCATGAACCGTGGTGAGGACCACGATCCGTGGTCCCACTCGTGAAGTTGGGGCAGTAGCTAGTCACTTGATTCCTTAAGCTTCCATGCCCAAGTCATTCCCATGAGGGGATCCACGAGCCGTGGTCAAGACCACGAGCTGTGGTCCCTCTCGTGGTCCTTGAGGCAGCAACTATGCTACTTGAGGCCCTTAGCTCAAATGCCCAAGGCATCTTCACGAGGGGATCCACGATCCGTGGTCCCTCTCGTGGACTTGGGGAAGTAGCTAAGTTACTTTGTTTCCACCCTCACAAGCCCAACTCTTCTTCACGAGCCTTCCCACAAGTCGTGGTCTTCATCATAAGCCGTGAAGTGGCTTGTGAAGGAGAGTCTCTTTTTGGCAGATTTTGAGGAGCACACTGCCTAGGCTACCATGAGCCACACCACGATCAGTGGTCCCCACCACGATTCGTGGGGCTGGTCGTGGTCACTAGGGGAGTGTCTAGGGGAGAGTGGACTGTTTTTGTAACATCCCGCCTTTTCAAAACGTCTAAATTAACTCGTATCTTCGTGGAAAGACAAGGATGGTGGCTAATAAATTAAGAATGATGTGGTATGTCATATTCGAAGTGTTCAAGGGTTGTATCTCAAATTTTGAAGTTAGGTAAGTGGCAAAATAAAAGTTTGCGAAAGCTATCGTAAGTTCCTTTTTAAAGATTTCTCTGAAATTTGGGTCAAATTTCTTGGATGTTTTCTCCCAATATATAAAGAGTTATAAGTCCTATCACCCATTAAATTTAAGGTCTACGATTCTAGTTTGCAACGCAAAAAACCCCGTATCCAACCGACATCGGAGTAAAGAGTTATGAGGGTTTTACTACGGGCTGCCGGGGCAGAATCCGGGTCGGGTAAAAAATGTGGTATGTCGGCTTACTCAATGTTTTAAGCGATGAAAACATTTCATCTCACTTCCAAAGAAGATATAAAGTGTAAGAGAGGGTTCCGATGGAGTTCTTGCATGATGAAGGTTAGTTTTTGATGATTTTTGCCATGAAACATTGCACCCGTGCCTAGAAACATGATCTCTACACGTGACAATCGTTTTTCCATTTTATTAGCTGCGTTTGGAGCTGGTTTTTGAAGATATAAATTTTTTGTTATTATTTGTTCAAGGTTTAAACTTTGTTATCTAAGGTGCGTACCAGTTGTGTATATATAGTGTTTGTGAAGCTTAGGACATAAGGAACAACTTCCATGAAGGAACTACATTCTTTCGAGCCTTCATTGGGAAGGTATGTTAAGGTTATTCCCTTCGTTCGACATGTTTCTTTAGAAGTAGTTTACGTTGGTGATCTTGTAGATGTAATTGTGAATGGCTGGCTGATTCAGTGGTTATAAACCCTCATTTTAGGGACTCATAATCTGTTAAGAACGATCGTAAGTTAGGAACGACTTGGAGATTATTCATATATACTGTTTATAGCTAAATTGCTCTCCTTTAGCCTATTCAATTGTTTGTTGTCGCCCTTGGGGCTATTGTGGTTAGTTGTTGATCTATGAACTGCCTATGAGGGCTATGATGTTATCTAATAGTACTATGTTATTTCCAAAGAGGGATATGTGTTGCCCACAGGGCTATATTGATGCCAATGAATATTATGTGTTTCCTACGGGGCTATTTTGACGCCAAAGAGGGCTATGTGTTGCCTACATGGCAATGTTTATGCTAAAGAAGGCTATGTTCGGCCCACAGAGCTATCATGTTGCCTAAGAGGGCTATGTGCTGACTATGGGGTTATCTCATTGCCAAAAAGGGCTATGTGACTTCTTACAAAGACAAGGGGCTACTGATAGGAGTATGTAGATTGATTTGGCACCTTCTGGGCTTATGTAGGTGGTATGTTGTTTGTACCTGCCGATCTTATGGGGGCTTGGTTAGGTTGATGTTTGATCATTTTTTGTATTTTTAGATTCAGTAGCGGGTTAGCATGCTTATTCAAAATTTTGATTTCCTTACGTGATTGCTTTTGGTATATTATGATACTTGCTCACTAAGACTATAGTCTTCCATACTCTGTATATTATTTTGTACTGACGCCCCATTGCCTTGGGGGCGCTGCATTTATGCATGTAGGTCCGGACAGACGACCCAGTAGACCTCCTTAGTAGCAGGATTGACTTCTATCCAATTGGCTAGCCCCTTTCCTCCGGAGCTGCCAGAGTTGGAAGGTTTGTTACCTTTTGTTGTATATATGTTTATGGGTAGGATGGGGCCCTGTCCCGTCAATCTTTACTACTCTTAGAGGCTTTCAGACTTATGTGTGGGGTGTATATCTACGTTATGTCCATACTGGCCTAGTTTGTTGGTTTACTGAAGCTTCTGAGCTGTTTGATGTATTGTCTTGATATATACATGCTTTCAGTTTTGGTGTAGATATCATGGTGGCCTCAACGGCCCAATCAGGACTTCTGTGCTAGTTGGCTATTTATTTAAATGATCTCCTGGGAGTAGCTGTTTCTTTTATAGATCAGTTTACAGGGGCCTTGCCGGTCGAGGGCTTAGTTTGAAGCCGAGATATACTTGTTTGTTTTCTTGATTGCATATGGTTGCCATGCTCTAGTAGCAAATGGTTCAGCAGGGTCGGCTTTGACCTGAGTTTTTGCATTAGGAGCCAGTTGCACCCCTCTAGTTTAGGGCTTGACAAACTTGGTATCATAACAACGTCGTATGCTAGGGAGTGTGCAAGCTGTGCCTAGTAGAGTCTTGTTTATAAATGTGTTGTACAACACATTCGATAAGCAAGAATGTACCATGCATGTTAGAATGACTATCCTTCTTTTGCTCACCTCCTGCTATAGAGCAGTGTCTTAAGGGTTGAGGTTTCAGGCTTATGATTGATACTTGTATGCAGATAGAGATGACTGGCACCAGAGAGACAACAGCTAGCCAGGGGCTAGATACAACTGCATGCGAGGGTACCGACAAAGTACCACAGGTGGAGGTAGCCCATTGTGAGACCCAAGGGGAGATATCTTCTCAGCCCCCTATAGCTTCTCCACCGCTTCAGGAGCCTCTAAGGGCTACAAGACATTCGACTCCACCAGAAGTACCATCTCTACTTCCTCTTATTCCATCTTATGAGGATTTGAAGAGTGCAGTATGTATGTTAGCACAATTAGTGGCTACACAGCGCCAACCAGTTGCGCCAGATGTTGCCGGACCTTCTTAAGGGATCAAAAGTTAGAGAGTTCATGAATTTCTTGCCTTGAATCCTCCACAGTTTGCAGGGACAGATCGCATAAAGGACCCTCAACACTTTGTTGATCAGCTTCATAGGATCTTTAGGGTCATGCATGCCTCAGCGACTGAGTCAGTTGAGTTAGCAGCATTTCAATTGGACCATGTTGTAGTATTATGGTACGAGAGTTGGGAGAGATCTAAGGGAAAAGAAGCATCTCTGGCTACTTGGGATAGCTTTACAGAAGTCATAGATCACTATTTGCCTCGAGAGATTAGCGATGGCCGGGTGGACCAATTTCTAAACCTCCGATAGGGCAGCATGAGTGTCCAAGAGTATAGGCTAAGATTTGATTCATTGGCTAGATATGCACCAGAATTTGTTGATACGATGCATGATAGGGTGCGTATATTTGTGGGAGGACCCGACTCAGACTATATCGACGTGTGTTCTATCGCTGCACTAAATGATAATATGGATATCTCGTGAGTTCAAGATTTTTCACATGGATTAGAGGATCACCGACATTTACAGTATATGAGTGAGAGGGTCGAGAGAGAGAGACAGAAGAGGGCTAGGCCCGCTGGTTCACACGGAGATCTTTAGGGTGGTCCCAGACCTCGATATTCTATTAAGCCACCTAAGCCTCCACCACAACAGTTCCATGGTAGTAGATATGATCATTAGGGACAGTCAGACCCATGTGAGGGTTTACGAGCATTAGGCTCTCAGCAGCAGAGGGGTTCAACCAGGTTAGAACAGCCCCATCTCATTCGGCTACTTGTGGTAGGGTACATTTCAGCAGGTGCAGACAAGGTTCTACAAGTTGTTATTCTTGTGGACATGAGGGGCATGGGTGGAGAAACTGCCCGACCATAAGTCAGGGTAGTATAGGTTAGTCGACCAGGTCAGTAGTAGGTTCCTCCTCATCAGCACAGTCTATAGGGGGTGGACCCCAAATTTTAGTAGGTAGAGGTAGAGGCGGAGGCAGAGAGGAAGCATCTAGTTCTGGTAGTGGACAAAACCATACATATTCCCTAGCCAACCGACATGACTCATAGTCATCACCAGATGTTGTGACAGGTATATTGATTGTTTGCTCCCGTTGTGTTTATGCTTTGATAGATCATGGATCTACTCTGTCTTATGTTACTCCATTTATTACGGGGATGTTATGTATAGTAGCAGAGATATTAGATCGACCCTTTATTGTATCTACACCAGTTGGTAAGTCTATTATTTCCAGGAGAGTCTATCGAGGTTGCACGGTAGAAATTATCGATCGTCAGACCTCTGAAGATCTCGTGGAGTTAGAGATGGTCGATTTCGACGTCATCA